>JAFMOC010000276.1:0-92500 GCA_019802505.1 Corydoras sp. C115
TGCCTCGCTGATTGGTTTGCAGGGCATGAGCAGAATCGTGATGAGGGCATGGGTGGTGGATACGGACAGACAGACCTCCCCCTGCCGAATCTGCTGTCTGTGGGTGTAGATCCACGCCTATGAAAAACCACAGCTCTCAGATCAGCGCACGAACACGCCACGTTAAACACACGTTCTGCTAAACAATTACGGTACGAGGGGGCGTGGCTTTATCCTGAATAAACCCCGTAAAAAGGTGTTATTAGTCCTGATGTGGAGTGCAGTACAGTTCCACCTCTTTACGTGATTTATTCACAATAATACACAACCTCGAGAGTCTGATTACTTTAATAAAACACTTACAAACACACTATAATAAAAAACAAGGTTCGAAAAAGCGAAATTGTCGAATCTGCTCTTCTGCGATGTAATCTAGTCCGCTTTTTAAAATGATCGCTGACCGCTGAGTAACAGGATTCCGTTTTTTTCTAACAATCAAATAGTGCCATCTAGCAGCCAAATCATAACATTGTTTTAATTATAAAACAATAACAAACAGCTCAGCCAATCAGATTTAAAGATTGGAAATACCTGTTTTATATTAAAGCAATTACGGTACGAGGGGGTGTGGCTTTATCCTGAATAAACCCCATAAAGAGGTGTTATTAGTCCTGATGTGTAGTGCAGTACAGCTCCACCTCTTTACGTGATTTATTCACAATAATACACAACCTCCAGTGTCTGATTGTATTAATAAAACACAAACTCACTATAATAAAAAATAAGGTTTGAAAAAGCGAAATTGTCGATAATCTGCTCTTCTGCGATGTAATCTAGTCTGGTTTTTAAAATGAACGCTGACCGCTGAGTAACAGGATTCCATTTTTTTTCTAACAATCAAGCAGTGCCATCTAGTGGCCAAATCATAACATTGTTTTAATTATAAAACAATAACATGCAGCTCAGCCAATCAGATTTAAGGATCGGAATGACCCGTTTTATTTTAAAGCAATAAGGTTTGAGGGGGTGTGGCTTTATCCTGAATAAACCCCATAAAGAGGTGTTATTAGTCCTGATGTGTAGTGGAGTACAGCTCCACCTCTTTACGTGATTTATTCACAATAATACACAACCTCGAGAGTCTGATTGTATTACTAAAACACAAACTCACTAGAATAAAAAATAAGGTTTGAAAAAGCGAAATTGTTGATAATCTGCTCTTCCGCGATGTAATCTAGTCTGGTTTTTAAAATGAACGCTGATCGCTGAGTAACAAGAGTCTGTTTTGTTTTTTTTTTCTCTAACAATCAAACAGTACCATCTAGTGGCCAAACCATAATATTGTTTTAATTATAAAACAATAACAAACATCTCAGCCAATCAGATTTATGGATCGGAACGACCCGTTTCATAATAAAGCAATAAGGTTCGAGAGGGCGTGGCTTTATCCTGAATAAACCCCGTAAAGAGGTGTTATTAGTCCTGATGTGTAGTGGAGAACAGTTCCACCTCTTTACGTGATTTATTCACAATAATACACAACCTCCAGTGTCTTATTACTTTAATAAAACACAAACTCACTATAATAAAAAAAAAACAATTCAGAAATGTGTTTATTAAAAAAACTAAATCGTTAATTGTTAAAATCGTTGCGTCCGGGTCTCACCTGGTTGAGGGTGGATGCATTCTGGGCGTTAACGCAGCGTCTGAGCGCGAGGACCGGCAGGACGCGGCCGTCCACTCTCTGAGTCTCCAGACAGTTCTGTCTCTGCTGGATGGCTCCGGGTTTCAGATCGGAATAATCGGGAACCCTGACGGATTAAAGACAACCTCAACCTGCAGAACCTAATGATCACCTGTTAAAACCCAGTGCAGCACGGTGGCTTAGTGGTTTAGCATGTTCTCCTCTCAGCGCTGGGGATCCAGGTTCGAATCCCAATCTGGGTGGAGTTTGCATGTTCTCTTGGTGTCCGTGTGGGTTTCCTCCGGGTTCTCCGGTTTCCTCCCCACAGTCCGAAAACATGGATGCAAGGTAAATTGGCTGTCTAAATTGCCCCTAGGCAACTCGAAGGCTTAGTGGTTGGCATGTTCTCCTCTCAGCGCTGGGGATCCAGGTTCCAATACCAATCTGGGTGGAGTTTCCATGTTCTCTTGGTGTCCGTGTGGGTTTCCTCCAGATTCTCCGGTTTCCTCCCACAGTCCAAAAAAACATGGATTCAAGGTAAATGCAATGTTCTAAATTGCCCCATATGGTGTGTGTGTTTGTGTGAGTGAGTGTGTGTACAGTGATGGATTGGCCTCCTGTCCTGTAGAAACGTTCTCCCCTGGATGGATATGGGGACCCCCCTCCCCCCCACTACCTTGTAGAGAATAAAGAGGAAGATAAAGAATTATTCATCCATTATCTTCAGCTTTATCCTCTTCTAGGGTCGCGGGGGGGGGGGGGGGGGGGGGTTCCCCATGCCCATCCAAGGGAGAACGTTTCGGGCAGATACACCCAGGACAGGGAGACAATCTATCAATGTACACACACTCACTCACACAGACACACACTCTATATGGGGCAATTTGGAGATTCAATTCACCTTGATCCATGTTTTTGGACTCTGGCAGTAAACCAGAGAACCCGGCGGAAACCCACGCGGACACGGGGAGAATATGCAAACTCCATCCAGATTGGGATTCGAACCGGGAATCCCCAGCGCTGAGAGGAGAACATGCCAAACCACTAAACCACCCTACCAGCCGCCCTACACTGGTCATAGGTTTTAGTTAGTTAGTGGGCTGATTTGGACTCACTTGAGTTCGGGATAGACGTGATCCAGGTACCATTTGAACGATTTGCAGCTGAGACTCTTTCGGAGTTCGCGTCTTCCGTGAATTCTGCTCGAAAAACGGAATTAAATAACGTCAATAATTAATATAGTTTAATTAAACAGTAACACCGTCAGCCCTGCGGCCAAACGACATCGGTTACTCACACTCCGAACGGGATGGTCCTCGCCGCAGGCCGAGCTGCGTAGTAGAAATCTTTGAATTCATCCATCCAGACCTCAGCGGTGCGCCTGGTGTTCCTTAAAGAACATCAACACTGTGATAAGAACAGGATTTAACCTTTAATGTGCACAACCAGATCGGGGTTTTAACCTCCATCCATTATCTTCAGCTTTATCCTCTATTAGGGTCTATTAGGGTCCATGTCCATCCAGGGGAGAACGTTTCGGGCGCTGGGCAGATACACCCAGGACAGGGGGGCAATCTTTCACTCTACACACAATCACACACTCTATATGGGGCAATTTGGAGAATTCCATTGACCTTGATCCATGTTTTTTGGACTGTGGGAGGAAACCGGAGAACCCGGAGGAAACCCACGTGGATACAGGGAGAACATGCAAACTCCACCCAGATTGGGATTCGAACCTAGAATTCCATCACTGAGAGGAGAACATGCCAAACCACCAAGCCACCGTGCCACCCCTTTTATTGTTGTTATGTTAAAAAAGGTGTTTTTCTTGAAGGCAGGTCACACGGCACGGGGGCTTAGCGATTGGCATGTTCTCCCTGTGTCTGCAAGTCAAGTGTCCCACATTTCATTAGAACTGCAGCAAACCATCCATTATCTTCTGCTTTATCCTCTACTAGAGGCGCGGGGGGGCATATACACTCTGGACAGGACACCAATCTATCACTGAACACACACTCACTCACACACACACACACACACACACACTCTATATGGGGCAATTTGGAGCGTTCAATTTGACCTTGAATACATGTTTTTGGACTGTGGGAGGAAACCGGAGAACCCGGAGGAAACCCACGCGGACACGGGGAGAACATGGAAACTCCACCCAGATGGGGATTCGAACCGGGAATCCCTAGCGCTGAGAGGAGAACATGCCAAACCACTAAGCCACCGTGCCGCTAGTACATGGAGTGAAATTCAGAATTATGAATAAATTAATTTCTTTTGGCGGCATGGTGGCTTAGTGGTTAGCACGTTCTCCTCTCAGCGCTAGGGATTCCCGGTTCGAATCCCCATCTGGGTGGAGTTTCCATGTTCTCCCCGTGTCTGCGTGGGTTTCCTCCGGGTTCTCCGGTTTCCTCCCACAGTCCAAAAACATGGATCAAGTCAATTGAATTCTCCAAATTGCCCCATATAGAGTGTGTGTGAGTGAGTGTGTGCCCAGCGATGGATTGGCGCCCTGTCCTGGGTCTATCTGCTCAGCGCCCGAGACGTTCTCCCCTGGATGGGCATGGGGAACCCCACCGCGACCCTAATAGAGGATAAAGCGGGAGATAATGAATGAATGAATGAATTTCTTTTTCTCGGTTATTTATTTGAAGTCTCACCTGATATACGTGTTCGCGTTGCCATTTGGGAAGCTGTACGGGTGTTTCTTTCGAAAGACGTGGCCGACTCGGCTGCAGGGAACGATTTCCAGAGTTCCACCACACATCCAAACTCTGAACGACATCTCTGAATGAAAACAGCATTTACAAAGTGACATCCATCATCTCCAGCTTTATCCTCTACATATACACTCAGGACAGGGGGGCAATCTATCACTGAACACACACTCACTCACACACACACACTATATATGGGGCAATTTGGAGAATTCAATTGACCTTGAATCCATGTTTTTGGACTGTGGGAGGAACCCAGGACAGGAAGGACACGGGGAGAACATGCAAACTCCACCCAGATTGGGATTCGAACCAGGAATCCCCAGCGCTGAGAGGAGAACATGTCAACCACTAACGACATGGTGGTTCAGTGATAAGCATATGGTTGGCATGTTCTCCTCTCAGCACTAGGGATTCCCGGTTCGAATCCCCATCTGGGTGGAGTTTGCATGTTCTCCCTGTGTCCGCGTGGGTTTCCTCCGGGTTCTCCGGTTTCCTCCCACAGTCCAAAAACATGGATTCAAGGTCAATTGAATTCTCCAAATTGCCCCATATAGAGTGTGTGTGTGAGTGAGTGTGTGTACAGTGATAGATTGGTGTCCTGTTCTGGGTGTATCTGCCCAGCGCCCGAGACGTATAATTAATAATAATAATAATAATATTAATAATAATAATAATAATAATAATAATAATAATAATTAATTAATTAAATAATTAATAAATAATGAATAAATAATTAGTGTGTATGTGATTATCAGGTTAATTAAAACAAAAGAAACTGCTTCCTGCTTGTCCAAAAACATGGATCAAGGTGAATTGAATTCTCCAAATTGCCCCATATAGAGTGTGTGAGTGTGTGTACAGTGATAGATTGTGTGTCCTGTCCTGGGTGTGGATCTGCCCAGCGCCCGAAACGTTCTCCCCTGGATGGACATGGGGAACCCCCCCCCCCCCCCCCCCCCCCGCGACCCTAATAGAGGATAAAGCTGAAGATGATGGATGGATGGATTTTTTGCAGTTTTTTCCGGCTGGTCAGACATGTGACCCCTCGAACCAATTTTATCTACACTATTTGCATATTAATAAATCAGTCTTAATAAACAGCATACATACCGAAATTCTCTCCCCCCCAAATGTCCATGGCAGTGTCATATTTGCCCAGGTGATTGAACCATGTCTTGTTGATGGCGAACAGCCCTCCAGCAATAACAGGAGTCCTGCAAAATTACAGAGGTCAAAAATTATTACTCCTCCCGTTCAAATGAGCCATTTATCCCAACGAATCATTCATCTATTCATTATCTTCAGCTTTATCCTCCACTAGGGTCGTGGTGGGGTTCCCCATGCCCATCCAGGGGAGAACGTTTCAGGCGCTGGGCAGATACACCCAGGACAGGACACCAATCTATCACTGTACACACACTCTCACACACACACACTCTATATGGGGCAATTTGGAGAAGTCAATTCACCTTAAACCATGTTTTTGGACAAGCAGGAAGCAGTTTCTTTTGTTTTAATTAACCTGATAATCACATACACCGCGGCACGGTGGCTTAGTGGTTAGCACGTTCGCCTCTCAGCGCTAGGGATTCCCGGTTCGAATCCCCATCTGGGTGGAGTTTCCATGTTCTCCCCGTGTCCGTGTGGGTTTCCTCCGGGTTCTCCGGTTTCCTCCCACAGTCCAAAAACATGGATCAAGTTAATTGAATTCTCTAAATTGCCCCATATAGAGTGTGTTTGAGTGTGTGAGTGTGTACCCAGCGATGGATTGGCGCCCTGTCCTGGGTCTATCTGCCCAGCGCCCGAGATGTTCTCCCTTGGATGGGCATGGGGAACCCCACCGCGACCCTAATAGAGGATAAAGCGGGAGATAATGAATGAATGAATGAATGAATCACATACACACTAATTATTTATTCATTATTTATTAATTATTCATTCATCCATTATCTTCAGCTTTATCCTCTATTAGGGTCGCGGTGGGGTTCCCCATGTCCATCCAGGGGAGAACGTTTCGGGCGCTGGGCATATACACCCAGGACAGGACACCAATCTATCACTGTACACACTCTCACACACACACACACTCTATATGGGGCAATTTGGAGAATTCAATTCACCTTGAATGCATGCCTTTGGACTGTGGGAGGAAACCGGAGAACCCGGAGGAAACCCAAACGGACACGGGGAGAACATGCAAACTCCACCCAGATGGGGATTCGAACCGGGAATCCCTAGTGCTGAGAGGAGAACATGCCAACCACTAAGCCATCATGCCATCCTCATTTTAACTAATTAAGATCAAAGGAGTTTATCCATCTCTGTATCCTGTCTAACTAGCGTCGTGGGGGGGGTTCCCATGTCCATCCAGGGGGGAATGTTTCAGGCGCTGGGCAGATACACCCAGGACAGGACACCAATCTATCACTGTACACACACTCACTCACACACACACTCTATATGGGGCAATTTGAGAATTCAATTCACCTTGAATGCATGCCTTTGGACTGTGGGAGGAAACCGGAGAACCCGGAGGAAACCCATCTGTACACGGGGAGAACATGCAAACTCCACCCAGAAAGGGATTCGAACCAGGAATCCCTAGCGCTGAGAGGAGAACATGCTAAACCACTAAGCCATAATGCCATCCTCATTTTAACTAATTAAGATCAAAGGAGTTTATCCATCTCTGTATCCTGTCTAACTAGCGTCGTGTGGGGGGGGGGGTTCCCCATACCCATCCAGTTCCAGTGGAGAACATTTCGGGCGCTGGGCAGATACAACCAATCTATCACTGAACACACTCACTCACACATGCATATAGGGGCAATTTAAAGCAGCCAATTTTACCTTGAATCCATGTTTTTGGACTGTGGGAGAAAACCGGTGAACCCTGAGGAAACCCATGCGGACACACTCACTCACACATGCATATAGGGGCAATTTAAAGCAGCCAATTTTACCATGAATCCATGTTTTTGGACTGTGGGAGGAAACCGGTGAACCCTGAGGAAACCCACGCGGACACGGGGAGAACATGGAAACTCCACCTAGATTGGGATTCGAACCCCCTAGATTGGGGAATCCCCAGGACTGAGAGGAGAACATGCAAATCACCACCTTGACCTGTAATAAATTGTTCTCTATTGTCTCTCTGTTTAAATCCCCGGATGTCTTTATGGGTGAAGAAGGCAAAGCAAGCAGGACGCAGCTTTTTTGTTTTAATTAACCTGATGATGATGATGATGATGATGATGAGGATTCGGGGGGGGGGGGGGTAATTATTTAGAGGGTGTAGTTTACGTGATGGGGTCGGTTTGTCGAGGCCGCTGCGCTTTCTTCTGCGCTGATATCTGCTCCCATTTAAAGTGAAGGCTCCAGTCGAACCCTGCGGAAGAGCAGAAATTCAGACGCAACGCATTACAATCGAAACTCTACTGCCCTCTATGGACCAAAACATCGTCACACTAATTAATCATTAAATTCAGACCGAACCTATTACAATAGAAACTCTACTGCCCTCTATGGACCAAAACATCGTCACACTAATTAATCATTAAATTCAGACGCAACACATTACAATAGATACTCTACTGCCCTCTATGGACCAAAACATCGTCACACTAATTAATCATTAAATTCTGATCGAACCTATTACAATAGAAACTCTACTGCCCTCTATGGACCAAAACATCGTTACACTAATTAATCATTAAATTCAGACCGAACGCATTACAATAGAAACTCTACTGCCCTCTATGGACCAAAACATCGTCACACTAATTAATCATTAAATTCAGACCGAACGCATTACAATAGAAACTCTACTGCCCTCTATGGACCAAAACATCGTCACACTAATTAATCATTAAATTCAGACCGAACGCATTATAATAGAAACTCTACTGCCCTCTATGGACCAAAACATCGTCACACTAATTAATCATTAAATTCAGACCGAACGCATTACAATCGAAACTCTACTGCCCTCTATGGACCAAAACATCGTCACACTAATTAATCATTAAATTCAGACCGAACGCATTACAATAGAAACTCTACTGCCCTCTATGGACCAAAACATCGTCACACTAATTAATCATTAAATTCAGACCGAACCTATTACAATAGAAACTCTACTGCCCTCTATGGACCAAAACATCGTCACACTAATTAATCATTAAATTCAGCCGTTTCATTTAGTCCCATTATCACAGATGTGTAACGGGTGCCTAGGGCACCTGTTTTTCTGTCTTTTGGTCCCTTGGTTTATTCGGTTTCTGTGTTCTGTGTCTTTGGGTTTGGGAATTAGCTGTCTTGTCAGGGTGTTGATGTTAATTAGCGGTTTAGTCCGGGTCATTTTAGTTAATTAGCGTCTCTGTTGGATTGGTCTGTGGGGGCACGTGGTGCGTGTATTTAGTTCCGGTGTTCCTCGTCGTCTGGGTGCGTCTTGGTTAATTTCATGTCTGCTTGTCTCAGTGTACCGTTCTGTGTGGTGTTTGGACACCAGAATAAAGTTTTGTTCCTGCCACCTGCGTGCCTGGCTCCCTTCTGCGCGTTAGAGCGCTGCGGATCTGCGCAGCCGCGTTTAGCCCACGGTAAGACGAGCGTGACAAGATGTAAACACAAAACAATGACAAGTTCAGGTCATTTATTTATAGTTTTTTTTACAATCATATGTCGTCACAAAGCAGCTTTACAGAGTTCTAAACCTTTAAACCCCAAAGAGCAAGACCAAGAGACAGCGGCAAGACAAAACTCCCTGTTATGTTGATATTTTAAGGAGGAAACCTTGTGAGGACCGAGGCTCAGTGGGGGGGGCTCATCCTCCTTGAACATCAACAGTGTAGGACAGCCATGTACAGACTGTGTGGTAGTCATGTGACCCGTATTTAACAATTAAACACTATATAAGTCCATTGAGGGCGTCGACAATGGCCGGATGGATGTAAGGGTTGGGGTGACCAGAAGAGACAGTGGCAAGACAAAACTCCCTGTTATGTTGATATCTTAAGGAGGAAACTTTGTGAGGACCGAGGCTCAGGGGGGGACTTATTTTTTTTATCATCAAATTTTTTTTATTTATATTGAAATCTAGACGACATGGTGGCTTTACGTTTGGCATGTTCTCCTCTCCGCACTAGGGATTCACGGTTCGAATCCCCATCTGGGTGGAGTTTCCATGTTCTCCGCGTGTCCGCGTGGGTTTCCTCCGGGTTCTCCGGTTTCCTCCCACAGTTCAAGTAAGTTCAAGTAATTTATTTATGTTGCGCTTTTTACAACAGTACATTGTCACAAAGCAGCTTTACAGAATGAAAAGCCTTTAAACCCCCAAAGAGCGAGCCGAAGAGACAGTGGCAAGACAAAACTCCCTGTTATGTTGTTATTTAAGGAAGACTCAGTGGGGGACTCATCCTCCTTGAGCGGCCAGGCACAGTCCAAAAACATGGATCAAGGTCAATTGAATTCTCCAAATTGCCCCATATAGAGTGTGTGTGTGTGTGTGTACAGTGATAGATTGGTGTCCTGTCCTGGGTGTATCTGCCCAGCACCCAAAACTTTCTCCCCTGGATGGACATTGGGAACGCCCCCCCCCCCCCCCCACCCCCCCCCCCCTCGACCCTAGTAGAGGACAAAGCAGAAGATAATGGATGGATGGACGTCTAATAGCATGTGAACACAGCAGGTGTCTCTTACCGCCCTGCAGGTCTGAGGACGCTGCGATGTAGGCAAACGAGTCCATGTTGATGATGTCAATCACTGGGCTGGCAACGCAACGAGGGTCCTGAAACAACAAAACCTTTAGCCGGAACTGAGGCTTTAGTGGTGACTTGGTGTTTAGCATGTTCTCCTCTCAGCACTGGGGATCCATGTTCGAATCCCAATCTGGGTGGAGTTTGCATGTTCTCCCCGTGTCCGCGTGGGTTTCCTCCGGGTTCTCCGGTTTCTTCCCACAGTCCAAAAACATGGATTCAAGGTCAATTGAATTCTCCAAATTGCCCCATATAGAGTGTGTGTGTGTACAGTGATAGATTGGTGTCCTGTCCTGGGTGTATCTGCCCAGCGCCCGAAACGTTCTCCCCTGGATGGACATGGGGAACACCCCCCCCCCCCCCCCCGCGACCCTAATAGAGGATAAAGCGGAAGATAATGGATGGACAATAAAAATAACTTAAGAATAAATTTAAAAGACGAAATATATAGTGGGTGGCACGGTGGCTTAGTGTTTGGCATGTTCTCCTCTCAGTACGGAGGATCTAAGTTCGAATCCCAATCTGGGTGGAGTTCTCCCCGTGTCCACGTGGGTCTCCTCCGGGTTCTCCGGTTTCCTCCCACAGTCCAAAAACATGGATCAAGGTGAATTGAATTCTCCAAATTGTCCCATATAGAGTGTGTGTGTGTGTGTGAGTGTGTGTACAGTGATAGAATTGTTTCCTCTCCTGGGTGTATCTGCCTAGCGCCCGAAACGTTCTCCCTGGATGGGCATGGGGACCCCCCCCCCCCCCCCCCCCCCCCCCCGTGACCCTAATAGAGGATAAAGAGGAAGATAATGAATGAATGAATGGCAGGTTGCATCGGTTGCATTGTGATTGTACTCTGGTTGTAAAGCACCTCTTTCAGTCTTTGCAGCAGGGGTGGCAGCCAGTCTTTGTTGACTTCGCAGTGGCTGTCCAGAAAGGTGAGGAAATCTGCCGCAGCTGCGTCTGCACCTCGAACTCTGGACCTGATCAGCCCTGAACCAGGACGGACACGGATCATATTAATAACGAGTTTCCCATGACCTCATCTCCAACATCTTTATCAATCATTAATAAATCCCCTTTAATCCTGAAGCTTCAGATAAAACAATATAGTAATTAAATTAAATAAACGGCGAACGCTGAAACTGTTTCATATTTAAAAAAAAAAAGAAGCAGAGAGAACGTGGACTGAACCGACCTTCTCTCTGTTTGTTGTGAAGACACTTGACTTTGGGTAACTTGGTCAGAAGATGGCAGTCATTCGCTAAAAAAAGAGTAATTAACATCAGGAATCTGTATTAAAGCATGACAATCATTAATCATTAAATATTAAATCATTAAATATTAATCATAAATATTAAACATTAATCATTAAATATTAATCATTAATCATTAAATATTAAACATTAATCATTAAATATTAATCATTAAATATTAAACATTAATCATTATCATTAAATATTAATCATTAATCATTAAATATTAATCATTAATCATTAAACATTAAATATTAATAATGAATGAATGAATAATGAATGAATGAACAAATGAATGTTGAATGAATGTTGAATGAATGATGAAAGAATGAATGATGAAAGAATGAATAATGAATGAATAAACAAATGAATGAATGATGAATGAATGAATGATGATGAATGAATGATGAATGAATGAATGATGAATGAATAATGAATGAATGAACGAATGAATGAATGATGAATGAATGATAAATGAATGATAAAAGAATGAATGATGAATGAACGATGAATGAATGATAAAAGAATGAATGAATGATGGTAATTGTTTCTTAAGGCCTGGCAGTGGAGGTTGAATGAATGAATAAATGAATGAATGATAATTTCTTAAGGCCTGGCGGTGGAGGTTGAATGAATGAATGAATGAATTAATTAATTCGTTTTTTGGGAGGTTGGGTTCTGTCAATCACGGTTCGATGAGGATGATCTCGTGAATCATGTCGACGGGGGTTCAATTCAGAAAGATGATGAATGAATGAATGAATGAATGAATGATGGTGATCGTTTTTTGGGAGGTTGGGTGGAGGTTGGGTTCTGGTACTCACGGTCGTCGCTGAAGTCATCGATGAGGATGATCTCGTGAATCATGTCGACGGGGGTTCGATTCAGAAAGATGCTGAATGAATGAATGAATGAATGAATGAATGATGGTAATCGTTTCTTAAGGCCTAGCATTGTAGGTTGAATGAATGAATGAATGAATGAATGAATGAAGGTGGAGGTTGGGTTCTGTCACTCACGTCGATGAGGATGATCTCGTGAATCATGTTGACGGGAGTTCGATTCAGAAAGATGATGAATGAATGAATGAATGAATGAATGATGGAGGTTGGGTTCTGAATGAATGATGATGATGGTGATGGAGGTACTGAAAAAAAAAGAGTCATATAAGAATCAGACACAGAGTCATGTTAGACAAAAGTAATCAATCAGATTTATAATCAGATTCAAATCTGAGATTGTTACAACACATATTCTCCAAATTGCCCCATATAGAGTGTGTGTGTGAGTGAGTGTGTGATGATAGACATGGGGAAGCGCCCCCCCCCTGGATGGACATGACCCCCCCCCCATGACCCTAATAGAGGATAAAGCGGAAGATAATGAATGAATGATAATAATAATAATAAACAGGAGGGCGGCACGGTGGCTTAGTGGTTTAGCATGTTCTCCTCTCAGCGCTAGGGATTCCCGGTTCGAATCCCCATCTGGGTGGAGTTTCCATGTTCTCCCCGTGTCTGAGTGGGTTTCCTCCGGGTTCTCCGGTTTCCTCCCACAGTCCAAAAACATGGATCAAGTCAATTGAATTCTCCAAATTGCCCCATATAGAGTGTGTGTGTGAGTGAGTGTGTGTACAGTGATGGATTGGCGCCCTGTCCTGGGTGTATCTGCCCGAAACGTTCTCCCCTGGATGGGCATGAGGAACCCCACCGCGACCCTAATAGAGGATAAAGCGGGAGATAATGAATGAATGAATGAATAAACAGGAGGCACGGTGGCTTAGTGGTTTTGCATGTTCTCCTTTCAGCACAGGGGATTCTGGTTCGAATCCCAATCTGGGTGGAGTTTGCATGTTCTCTTATTGTCCGTGTGGGTTTCCTCCGGGTTCTCCGGTTTCCTCCCATAGTCCAAAAACATGCATCAAGGTCAATTGAATTCTCCAAATTGCCACATATATAGAGTGTGTGTGTGTGTGTGTGTGTGTGTGTGTGTGTGTGTGTGTGTGTGTGTGTGAGTGTGTGTACAGTGATAGATTGGTGTCCTGTCCTGGGTGTATCCGCCCCCCCCCCTCCCCTCACATGTTCTCCTCTCAGCACTAGGGATTCGGGTTCGAATCTCCTTCTGGGTGGAGTTTGCATGTTCTCCCCGTGTCCGCGTGGGTTTCCTCCGGGTTCTCCAGTCCTGTGTAAGGGGAGAGTGTGCCCCGTGATTGTGGCTTGGCGCCCGTTCCTGGGTCCACCCCCCCCCCCCCCCCCCCCCCCCGCATGACCCGAGACAATGAGCTGAGCTGAGCTGATTGATGTGATGGCGGTGGAACCCGCGCTCCTCTCTGACCTCATGACAGTGCGCAGCAGCGTGGAGCGCGCCTCGTTATGCAGCGTGATAACGATGCTGGTGGGGGGGAGTTCAGGGTCATACTGCAGCGAGACACAGCTGGAAAGACAAGACGCCGGGCGGCACATTCATTAACACTCTTGCCGTTAATTGGCTTTTCACACCGAGCTTCAGGGATGAGGTTGCCAGATCGGGGTTCTACCTGCGATGCCGAGTGTCCCGGAGTCCTCTGTTGCTGGGGATCCTCTCGCTCTCCCGCTGATTGAAGGCGAACTGACTGTACGGGTCCTGTCCCGGCTTCCACTTATGAGGACCGAGGTACGTCCTCTCGTCAAACTCGTCCAACAAATCATCCCACTCTGTATGTGAGGTCTAGAGGAAGACGGTCCATAACGTTCCATAACGTTCCACAATGTTCTATAACGTTCCATAACGTCCCATAACGTTCAATAATGTTCTATAACGTCCCATAACGTTCCATAACGTCCCATAATGTTCTATAACGTTCCATAACGTTCCATAATGTCCCATAATGTTCTATAACCTCCCATAACGTTCCCTAACGTCCCATAACATTCCATAACTTCCCATAACGTCCCATAACATTCCATAACGTTCCATAACGTCCCATAATGTTCTATAACGTTCCATAACGTTCCATAATGTCCCATAATGTTCTATAACGTCCCATAACGTTCCCTAACGTCCCATAACATTCCATAACTTCCCATAACGTCCCATAACATTCCATAACGTCCCATAACGACCCATAACGTTCCATAACGTTCCATAACGTTTCATAACGTCCCATAACATCCCATAATTTTTCATAACGTTCCATAACGTCCCATATCGTTCCATAACGTCCCATAACATTCCATAACGTCCCATAATGTTCCATAACGTCCCATATCGTTCCATAACGTCCCATAACGTCCCTTAACGTTCCATAACGTCCCATAACGTCCCATAACGTTCCATAAGGTTTCATAACGTCCCATAACGTTTCATTACGTTCCATAACGTCCCATAACGTTCCGTAACGTTCCATAACGTCCCATATCATTCCATAATGTCCCATAACGTTCCATAACGCCCCATAAAGTTTCATAACGTCCCATAATGTCCCATAATGTCCCATAACGTTCCATAACGTTTCATAACGTCCCATAATGTCCCATAACGTTCCATAACGTCTCATAGCGTTCCATAACGTCTCATAGCGTTCCATAACGTTCCATAACATTTCATAACGTCCCATAACGTCTCATAGCGTTCCATAACGTCCCATAACGTCCCATAACGTTTCATAACGTCCCATAACGTTTCATAACGTCCCATAACGTTTCATAACGTCCCATAACGTTTCATAACGTCTCATAACGTTTCATAACGTCCCATAACGTTCCATAACGTCTCATAACGTTTCATAACGTCTCATAACGTTCCATAACGTCCCATAACGTTTCATAACGTCCCATAACGTTTCATAACGTCTCATAACGTTCCATAACGTCCCATAACGTTTCATAACGTCCCATAACGTTTCATAACGTCTCATAACGTTCCATAACGTCCCATAACGTTTCATAACGTCCCATAACATTTCATAACGTCCCATAACGTTTCATAACGTCTCATAACGTTTCATAACGTCCCATAATGTCCCATAACGTTCCATAACATTTCATAACGTCCCATAACGTCTCATAGCGTTCCATAACGTCCCATAACGTCCCATAACGTTTCATAACGTCCCATAACATAGCGTTCCATAACGTCCCATAACGTCCCATAACGTTTCATAACGTCCCATAACATTTCATAACGTCCCATAACGTTTCATAACGTCTCATAACATTTCATAATGTCCCATAACGTTCCATAACGTCCCATATCGTTCCATAACGTTCCATAACGTCCCATAACGTTTCATAACGTCCCATAACGTTCCCTAATGTTTCATAACGTCCCATATTGTTTCATAAATTCCCATAACGTTCCGTAACGTCCCATATCTTTCCATAACGTCCCATAACGTTTCATAACGTCCCATAACGTTCCGTAATGTTCCATAACGTCCCATATCGTTCCATAATGTCCCATAACGTTCTGTAATGTTCCATAACGTCCCATAACGTTCCATAACGTTCCGTAAACCATCTTAAAACCTCACGTGATGTAAATATATATTCAGGAGGTATGATGACCTCAGATAACCTTCAGGAGAATTCATTAATTAATTAATTCAGTTATTCATTATCTCCCTTATTCATATTTATCCTCTATTAGGGTCGCGGGGGGGGGGGGGGGTTCACCATGCCCATCCAGAGGAGAAAGTTTAGGGCGCTGGGCAGATACACCCAGGACAGGACACCAATCTATCACTGGGCACACACTCACTCACTCACACAGACACACTCTATATGGGGCAATTTGGAGAATTCAATTGACATTGAATCCATGTTTTTTGGACTGTGGGAGGAAACCCACACGGACATGGGGAGAACATGCAAACTCCACCCAGATTGGGATTCAAACCGGGAATCCCTAGTGCTTAGAGGAGTATGGGGGGGGGTATTAATTAGTAATAATTAGTAACAGACCCCTTTAGTGAAACAAAGCAGCGATTGGTTCTTGTCAGGCGGCATGGTGGCTTAGTGGTTTGGCATGTTCTCCTCTCAGCGCTGGGGATTCCCGGTTCGAATCCCAATCTGGGTGGAGTTTGCATGTTCTCCCCGTGTCCGCGTGGGTTTCCTCCGGGTTCTCCGGTTTCCTCCCACAGTCCAAAAACATGGATCAAGGTCAACTGAATTCTCCAAATTGCCCCATATAGAGTGTGTGTGTGTGTGTGAGTGAGTGTGTGTACAGTGATAGATTGCCCCCCTGTCCTGGGTGTATCTGCCCAGCGCCCGAGACGTTCTCCCCTGGGCATGGGGAACCCCCCCGCGACCCCAATAGAGGATAAAGCAGAACATAATGGATGAATGACTTCTTTCACTTTGGTGATGGTGTTGTCATGTACGTCACACTGTTATGTGTAAATGCACTGCGCATGCGCACGTGGCTGCTCTTCACCTACCTCCAGCCGCGCGTCTGGCCGCTCGCTCGTTCGCTCAGCGAATTTCAGAATGATGAAATAGAACAAAGCCGCGAGCCAGAGCAGCGCGGCCGCAGCCGGCAGCACACTGCGGGGCAACCTCGTCATGTTGCAGCAGCTTCATCACCTTCATCATCCGAACCAATGAGAGGCGCGTCCGCCGGAGAGACGCACTGTGCTTTCATCCGACCCCGCTGCGCATGCGCGTTTTGCATTCAAACCCGAAACGGGATCGCACTGCGCATGCTTCATTCTTCACCCATTTCATACTATATAAATTAATTCATTCATTCATTCATTATCTCCCGCTTTATCCTCTATTAGGGTCGCGGTGGGGTTCCCCATGCCCATCCAGGGGAGAACGTTTTGGGCACTGGGCAGATAGACCCAGGACAGGGCGCCAATCCATCGCTGGGCACACACTCACTCACACACACACTCTATATGGGGCAATTTGGAGAATTCAATTGACTTGATCCATGTTTTTGGACTGTGGGAGGAAACCGGAGAACCCGGAGGAAACCCACGCAGACACGGGGAGAACATGCAAACTCCACCCAGATGGGGATTCGAACCGGGAATCCCTAATAATAATAATAATAATAATACATTTTATTTCATAGGCGCCTTTCTGACACTCAAGGACACCTTACAGTTTACAATTGGATATAAAAAAATATATAATAATAATGATAATAATAATAATAAATAAAATAATAAATTATTACAACATTAAAACAATTTAACAAAAGAAGACAGAATAAAACAATTATAGGGCATATGCAGTTTTAAAAAGATGGGTTTTCAATGAGGACATGAATAGTGAGGGTGAGTCTATGTTCCGAATGTGTGGTGGTAGAGAATTCCAGAGAGGAGGTGCTGAATGGCTAAAGGCTCTACCCCCCATGGTGGAGAGACGAGCAACGGGGACAGTCAGGTGGATAGAAGAGGAGGATCTGAGAGAGTGGGAGGGAGTGGCGATATTAATGACGTCTGAGAGATATGGAGGAGAGAGATTGTGAATGGCCTTAAAAGTGAGCATCAGGATTTTATAGTCAATGCGGTATTTTATGGGAAGCCAGTGAAGCTGTTGCAGGACAGGGGGAGATGTGGTTAGTAAACGGGGTTCTTGTGATGATGCGGGCAGCTGAATTCTGGACCAGTTGAAGCTTATGAAGGGATTTTTGGGGAAGACCAGAGAGAAGAGAATTACAGTAATCAAGACGGGATGTCACCAGGCTATGGACAAGGATGGCTGTGGTGTGTGGGGTGAGGGAGGGGCGGAAGCGGTTGATATTTCGGAGATGAAAGTAAGCAGAGCGAGTGACGTTGTTAATGTGTGATTGGAATGATAGAGTACTGTCGAGGATGACACCCAGACTCTTGACCTGTACAGAGGGTGCAACAGAGGAGTTGTCAATGTTTATAGAGAAACTGTCAATTTTGGATAGTGATGATTTAGTACCAGTAAGGAGAACCTCAGTTTTATCTCCATTCAATTTAAGTGAGTTAGACGTGAACCAGTGTTTGATTTCTGCCAGGCAGTCAGTAAGGTTAGGAGGTGGGAAGGTAGAGGTGGGTTTTGAAGCAATATAGAGCTGGGTGTCATCCGCGTAGCAGTGAAAATTTATGCCATATTTACGGAAAATATTGCAGAGGGGTAGAAGATATATAATAAAGAGGAGGGGTCCCAGGACAGAACCCTGGGGGACCCCTGAAGTAACAGGAAAGGACTGAGAGGTGAGATTTTTAAGCTGGATGAAGTGAGTACGGCAGGAAAGGTATGACTTGAACCAGTTTAATGGAGTCTGGGTGATACCAATGGAAGATAGTCTATTGAGGAGAGTGGTGTGACAAATGGTATCAAATGCTGCACTCAGATCGAGGAGAATGAGAATAGAAAGTAAGCCAGAATCAGCTGCCCTGAGAAGGTCATTAGTAATTTTGAGAAGGGCAGTTTCTGTGCTATGGAGGGGACGAAAACCGGACTGGAACTGTTCATACAGATTATTATTTGATAGGTAAGAATGGAGTTGGGTTGCTACTATTTTTTCAAGAACTTTAGAGATAAATGGTAAATTAGAAATGGGGCGCAGGTTATTAAAATTGGAGGGATCAGAACTATATTTTTTAAGGATTGGGGTAATTGCAGCAGTTTTAAGAGCAGCAGGAACAGTTCCAGATGAGAGGGAGGAGTGAGAGAGGAGAACGTGCTAAACCACTAAGCCACCGTGCCGCCCACTAGACATACTATATCAATTTATTCATTCATTAATCCATTATCTCCCGCTTTATCCTCTATTAGGGTCGCGGGGGGGGGGGGGGGTTCCCCATGTCCATCCAGGGGAGAACGTCTCGGGCGCTGGGCAGATACACCCAGGACAGGACACCAATCTATCACTGTACACACACTCACTCACACATACACTCTATATGGGGCAATTTGGAGAATTCAGTTGACTTCATCCATGTTTTGTGGACTGTGGGAGGAAACCGGAGAACCCGGAGGAAACCCACGCAGACACGGGGAGAACATGGAAACTCCACCCAAATGGAGATTCGAACCGGGAATCCCTAGTGCTGAGAGGCGAACATGCTAAACCACTAAGCCACCGTGCCGCCCCACCCATTACATACTATATAAATTCATTCATTCATTTATTATCTTCTGCTTTATCCTCTACTAGGGTCACAGGGGGGGGGTTTCCCCATGCCCATCCAGGCGCTGGGCAGATACACCCAGGACAGGGGGGCAATCAATCACTGTACACACACTCACTCACACACATACTCTATATGGGGCAATTTGGAGAATTCAATTGACCTTGAATCCATGTTTTAGGACTGCGGGAGGAAACCGGAGAACCCGGAGGAAACCCACACGGACACAGGGAGAACATGCAAACTCCACCCAGATGGGAATTCAAACCGGGAATCCCTAGCGCTGAGAGGAGAACATGCCAAACAGTAAGCCACTGTGCCACCCACTATATATTCCGTCTTTTAAATTTATTCTTAAGTTATTTTTATATTCCATCCATTATCTTTAGCTTTATCCTCTATTAGGGTCGCGGGGGGGGGGGGTTCCCCATGCCCATCCAGGGGAGAACATTTCGGGTGCTGGGCAGATACACCCAGGACAGGACACCAATCTATCACTGTACACACACTCACTCACACACACACACACTCACACACACACACTCTATATGGGGCAATTTGGAGAATTCAATTGACCTTGAATCCATGTCTTTGAACTGTGGGAGGAAACCTACGCAGACACGGGGGGGACATGCAAACTCCACCCAGATTGGGATTCGAACCGGGAATCCCTAGTGCTGAGGGGAGAACATGCTAAACTACTAAACCACCGTGCCACCCGTGCTTTAATCCAGTGGGTGTAATACCGCACCCTGCCGTTAGATGTCAACCGTCTCAAAAACGTAGAGGCAAAAGTCAGTTGGCTGCATTCGAGCCGCCCTCGTGACGTCAGCGAGGTTGTTCCCTCGAGCCGGATTATATTTTAGGTCGTTCTTTAAATTAATTTAATCCTAGTCTTAATCTTAATCTTAATCTCAATCTCTGAAACCTCTGCTGCAGCAATAAGAGCGAATTCAAACGTGAAGGTGGACTGTCTGGCTGCGGATATGACGTAAGTGTCGCGTGGTGTGTGTATTTTTGTGTTTTGAGTTCTGTTTAAACTGATTTAGTAAAAAGTTCATACGCTGCTCCGACTGACAGCGTAATTATATTCATATCGAACGCTATTTACGATACGGTGGCTTAGTGGTTTGGCATGTTCTCCTCTCAGCGCTAGGGATTCCCGGTTCGAATCCCAATCTGGGTGGAGTTTCCATGTTCTCCCCGTGTCCGCATGGGTTTCTCCGGGTTCTCCGGTTTCCTCCCACAGTCCAAAAACATGGATCAAGTCAAATTAATTCTCAAAATTGCCCCATATAGAGTGTGTGTGAGTGTGTACAGTGATAGATTGCCCCCCTGTCCTGGGTCTATCTGCCCAGCGCCCGAAACGGTCTCCCCTGGATGGACATGGGGAACCCCCCCGCGACCCTAATAGAGGATAAAGCGGAAGATAATGAATTAATGAATGCTATTTGTAATAACACCGTGGTTAGTGGTTTAGCATGTTCTCCCCTCTGTGCTGGGGATTCAGGTCGGCGTTCAGGGGGACGCATCAACAGCGCTGGACTCCCATGTAGACATTGTTTGGTGAGCAGGTGTCGATTAGAAAGACTGGATCAGACATAAACATGTAGTTTCTCACAAACTATCCATCCATTATCTGCCGCTTTATCCTCTATTAGGGTCGCGGGGGGGTTCCCCATGCCCATCCAGGGGAGAACGTTTCGGGCGCTGGGCAGATACACCCAGGACAGGACGACAATCTTTCACTGTACACACACTCACTCACACACACTTTATATGGGGCAATTTGGAGCATTCAATAAACCTTGATCCTTGATAGTCCTTGATAATCCTTGATAGTTTTCCAGTTGTTATTTTTCCATGTGTTTAATATCTGTACATAGCCGTCCTACATTGTTGTTGCTGCCTGGCCGCTCAAGGAGGATGAGTCCCCCACTGAGTCTTGGTCCTCACAAGGTTTCTTCCTTAAATAACAACATAACAGGGAGTTTTTTCTTGCCACTGTCTCTTCAGCTCGCTCTTTGGGGGTTTAAAGGCTTTTCATTCTGTAAAGCTGCTTTGTGACAATGTACTGTTGTAAAAAGCGCTATATAAATAAATTACTTGAACTTGAACTTGAACTTGATCCATGTTTTTGGAGTGTGGGAGGAAACCAGGAGGAAACCCATGCGGACACGGGGACAACATGCCAACTCCACCCAGATGGGGATTCGAACCGGGAATCCCCAGCGCTTATAGGAGAACATGCCACCCTCTCACAAACTATCCACTATTTAATTTTAATAGAAAAAACAAAATGCAGAGATTTTGTTTTTTTTATTTATTAAATTTTTAAAATTTATATTTAGCTTTATAATTTTTATTATGAAGACTTCATGTTTTATGTCGTGTGAACTAAAATTCTTATTTAACTTTTTCTGTGTTTGCAAACTGTGCTTGTTCTACAAATATGCTCTTTGGTGATAATAAAGCCAAAGTCTTATTTATTCTCTCTCTCTCTCTCTCTCTCTCTCTCTCTCTCTCTCGCCCCCCCCCCCCCCCCCCTCTCCATGTCACTACAGGTCGAGGTGAATCCAGTTTGAGGAAACATCAATCAGCATATATCAAATATATGTAGACAGGTACGATGAGCCACTTCAATCAAACACACACTGTTTTATATTAAAAATGTTTTATATTATATCGAATAATACGGGGCAGCACGGTGGCTTAGTGGTTAGCATGTTCTCCCCTCTCCTCCCCAGTGCTGAGAGGAGAACATGCTAAACCACTAAGCCATGGTTACGATGTTCTCCCCGTGTCCGCGTGGGTTTCCTCCGGGTTCTCTGGTTTCCTCCCACAGTCCAAAAACATGGATCAAGGTCAATTGAATTCTCCAAATTGCCCCATATAGAGTGTGTGTGTGTGTGTGTGTGAGTGTGTGTGTGTTTTCAGTGATAAATTGGCGTCCTGTCCTGGGTGTATCTGCCCAGCGCCCGAAACGTTCTCCCCTGGATGGACATGGAGAACCCCCCCCCCCCCCCCCTCCGTGACCCTAGTAGACGATTATACATCATTATATATTATCCATCCATCCATTATCTTCCACTTTATCCTCTATTCTATTCCGGGGGTGGGGGTGGAAGGGTGGGTTCCCCATGTCCATCCGGGGGAGAAGGTTTCGGGCGTTGGGCAGATACACCCAGGACAGGACACCAATCCATCACTGAGCACACACTCACTCACACACACACTCTATATGGGGCAATTTGAAGAATTCAATTCACCTTGATCAAGGCCGCCCTTTGAAATAAATATAAATGGTTTAAATTGTGCACCCTGAACCTTTGGTTATTAAAGCCTTTAATGGTTTCACAACCCGTCCCACAGACAGCAGATCTTTTAACGTTACTTTTTAATTGTGTAATTGTTGGTATTGATACGATTTTTACAAATTGAAGTGGCACAATCGCTGGAACGCCCCTTTTTTTTTGTTTGTGTGGCTGCTGATGCTGAAAGCTGCTGACTCATCAGATTTTTTTTTTGTCCTCAGTTGATCGATGTCTGTCCGAACCCTGAGCTCTTATTCTGCCGTGCATGTGATCTGGAGACACCGGCACCACCTCAGTCCTTCATGCTGGACAAATCCGTCGGTGCCGGTCAACACCAGAACCTCGCTCCACCCCCAGCCCGGCCTTTTCCCCCGCAGCGAGCGGAACCGGACCGCCGCCTGGCCCGGCGGTGACACCCGGAGGCATCTTCACCTTTCCACTGCCCTCATGGAAAACTCCGAGAGGGAGCCCCCTCTGAAGAGGAGGAGGAGCACGGAACCCTCGGAGCGACAGCAGCCGAACTCCTACCACCTCCTCAAGAGAGAGCGCGGAGAACAGGGGGCAGCACGGCCGGGCGAGGTCACCGGAATCCCACCTCCTCCAGAGACGCTCCAAAATCCAGAAGACACACTCAACCAATCAGGTGATGGGGTTGGGTACATACACCCAGGACAGGATGCCAATCTATCACTGTACACACACTCACACACACACACACACTCTATATGGAGCAATTTCGAACATTCACATTTGATTCACTTGAATCGATGTTTTTGGACCGTGGGAGGAAACCGGAGAACCCGGAGGAAACCCACACAGACACGGGGAGAACATGGAAACTCCACCAAGATTGGGATTTGAACCAGGAATCCCCAGCGCTGAGAGGAGAACATGCTAAACCACTAAGACACCGTGGCGCCATAATATATCCATCCCTCCATCATCTTCCGCTTCATCCTCTATTAGGGTCACCGGGGGGGGTTCCCCATGCCCATCCAGGGGAGAACGTTTCGGGTGCTGGGCAGATACACTCAGGACAGGGGGCAATCTATCACTGTACACACACACACACACTCTATATGGGGCAATTTGGAACATTCAGTTGACCTTGAATCCATGTTTTTGGACTGTGGGAGGAAACCGGAGAACCCGGAGGAAACCCACGCGGACACGGGGAGGACATGGAAACTCCACCCAGATTGGGATTCGAACCGGGAATCCCTAGTGCTGAGAGGAGAACATGCTAAACCACTAAGCCACCGTGCTGCCGTAATATAATTATAGTTTATTATAATTTGTCAAATTATATAAATTAAATAAATGAATAAATTAATTCATTCATTATCTCCCGCTTTTATCCTCTATTAGGGTCGCGGTGGGGTTCCCCATGCCCATCCAGGGGAGAACGTCTCGGGCGCTGGGCAGATACACCCAGGACAGGGCGCCAATCCATCGCTGGGTACACACTCACTCACTCACACAGACACACTCTATATGGGGCAATTTTTAGAGAACTCAATTAACTTGATCCATGTTTTTGGACTGTGGGAGGAAACCGGAGAACCCGGAGGAAACCCTCGCGGACACGGGGAGAACATGGAAACTCCACCCAGATGGGGATTCAAACCGGGAATCCCTAGCGCTGAGAGGCGAACGTGCAAAACACTAAGCCACCGTGCCGCCATAAATGAATAAATTAATTAATAAATTACCCACCATCCAGCAGGACTTGTGACTCTTTCAGACCTCTCGAAGGCCTGCACTAATTACGGCGGTATTAATTGAACTCGTTAGAGACAGACATTCATTCCACAGTCACGTTAATTAGACGTTCTGATTTCAGAGTTGAGGAGACCGGAGTTGAGGAGACGGTGGGAGGACGTGGGCGAGCGCTCTCTGCTGCCCCCCGCAGGGTCTCAGCGCTTCGACTTCTCCGTCATGTCCTACAACATCCTGTCTCAAGACCTGCTGCTCGGTAATCGCTACCTTTACAAACACTGCGAGCCCCGCGTTCTGGAATGGCAGCATCGCTTCCCCAACATCATCAGAGAGCTGGAGCGCCACAGCGCGGACGTGAGTCAGCCATTAACACGTTAATTAACTTTAGAGGACGCGCTGACAGGACACAACAAAGTCCTAATTCATCTGTACGAACTGACGTCTGTTCCATGTGTAAAATCCTGACGTTCCTTAAAATATTAATTAAAATTATGTTGTGGCACGGTGGCTTAGTGGTTAGCACGTTCTCCTCTCACCGCTAGGGATTCCCGGTTCGGATCCCCATCTGGGTGGAGTTTCCATGTTCTCCCCGTGTCCATATGGGTTTCCTCCGGGTTCTCCGGTTTCCTCCCACAGTCCAAAAACATGGATCAAGTTAATTGAGTTCTCTAAATTGCCCCATATAGAGTGTGCTTGAGTGTGTGAGTGTGTACCTAGCGATGGATTGGCGCCCTGTCCTGGGTCTATCTGCCCAGCACCCGAGACGTTCTCCCCTGGATGGGCATGGGGAACCCCACCACGACCTTAATAGAGGATAAAGCGGAAGATAATGAATTAATGTTGTGACATTTTGATATCCATCCATTATTTTCCCTTTATCTATCACTGTACACACACTCACTCACACAGACATACACTCTTTATGGGGCAATTTGAATAAATTATTTCACCTTGAATCCATGTTTTTGGACTGTGAGAGGAAACCCACGTGGAAACGGGAGAACATGCCAACTTCTACCAGATGGGGATTCGAACTGGGAATTCCTAGTGCTGAGAGGAGAACATGCTAAATCACTAAGCCACCATGTCGCCCCTATATAATTCATTCTTTCATTATCTTAATAATATACTAGGGTTGTGGGGGGGGGGTGTTCCCCATGTCCGTCCAGTGGAGAAAGTTTCAGGTGCTGGGCAGATACACCCAGGACGGGGGCAATCTATCACTGTACATACATATTTTTGGACTGTGGGAGGAGAACACGGAGGAAACCCACGCGGACACTGGGAGAACATGCAAACTCCACCCAGATTGAGATTTGAACTGGGAATCCCTAGTGCTGAGAGGAGAACATGCTAAACCTCTAAGCCACCATGCCACCTGACATTTTGATATATTGAATTTTTCATATTATAATTATTCATTCATTCATTATCTTCCGCTTTATCCTCTATTGGGGTGGAGGGGGGGTTCCCCATGTCCATCCAGGGGAGAACGTTTCGGGCGCTGGGCAGATACACCCAGGACAGGACACCAATCTATCACTGTACACACACTCACTCACACACACACTCTATATGGGGCAATTTTGAGAACTCAATTGACTTGATCCATGTTTTTGGACTATGGGAGGATACCGGAGAACCCGGAGGAAAACCACACGGACCCGGGGAGAACATGGAAACTCCACTCAGATGGGGATTCGAATCAGGAATCCCTAGTGCTGAGAGGAGAACATGCTAAGCCACAGTGCCGCACTATTATAATTATTAATTATTATATTTATGCTGATTAATTAGATCGTTTTGAAGTTCCCTCATTTACATTAATACCTGATTTTAATATAATCATTTTAATCTGTTGCAATAATCCACAATGTCTGCACGGGCGGCACGGTGGCTTAGTGGTTTGGCATGTTCTCCTCTCAGCGGTAGGGATTCCCGGTTCAAATCCCCATCTGGTTGTAATTTTGTTGTGTGTGTGTGTGTGTGTGTGTGTGTGTGTGTGTGTGTGTGTGTGTGTGTGTGTGTGTGTGTGTGTGTGTGTGTGTGTGTGTTCTTTCTGTAGATCATGTGTCTGCAGGAGGTGCAGGAGGATCACTACAGGAAACAAATTAAACCCCGTCTGGAATCGCTCGGTACGAAACCAGCTGCTTTATTATTCATTCATTTACTGAATCAGTGATAGGCGGCACGGCGTCTTAGTGGTTTAACATGTTCTCCTCTCAGCGCTAGGGATTCCCGGTTCGAATCCCAATCTGGGTGGAGTTTCCATGTTCTCCCCGTGTCTGCGTGGGTTTCCTCCGGGTTCTCCGGTTTCCTCCCACAGTCCAAAAACATGGATCAATTCTCCAAATTGCCCCATATATATAGTGTGTGTGTGTGTGTGTGAGAGAGAGAGTGTGTGTGTTCAGTGATAGATTGGTGTCCTGTCCTGGGTGTATCTGCCCAGCGCCCGAAACCTTCTCCCCTGGATGGGCATGGGGAAACCCCCCCCCCCCACTCACGACCCTAATAGAGGATAAAGTGGTAGATAATGGATGAATGAATGAATCAGTGATGTCATGATCAGGACATCGCTAACGAATGCTGATCCCACTGGAGTTGTCTTTCAGTCCACAAAAAAATTCATTCATTATCTCCCACTACAATGTCGGGGGGGGGGGGGGGGGGGGGGGTGTTTCCCTATGTCCATGTCCATCCAGGGGAGAACGTTTCGGGCGCTGGGCAGATACACCCAGGACAGGACACCAATCTATCACTGATCACACACTCACTCACACACACACTCTATATGGGGCAATTTAGAACATTAATTTTACCTTGAATCCATGTTTTTGGACTGTGGGAGGAAATCGGAGAACCCAGAGGAAACCCACACGGACACGGGGAGAACATGCAAACTCCACCCAGATTGGAATTCGAACCGGGAATCCCTAGCGCTGAGAGGAGAACATGCCAACCACTATAACCACACTCTATATGGGGCAATTTAGAGCATTCAATTTACCTTGAGGGCGGCATGGTTATTTAGTGGTTTAACATGTTCTCCTCAGCACTGGGGATTCCCGGTTCGAATCCCAATCTGGGTGGAGTTTGCATGTTCTCCCCATGTCATTCCCACAGTCCAAAAACATGGATCAAGGTCAATTGAGTTCTCCAAATTGCCCCATATAGAGTGTGTGTGTGTGTGTGTGTGTGTGTGTGTGTGTGTGTGAGTGAGTGTGTGTACAGTGATAGATTGCCCCCTGTCCTGGGTGTATCTGCCCAGCGCCCGAAACATTCTCCCCTGGATGGGCATGGGGAACCCCCCCCCCCAACCCTAGTACACCAGTTGTTGTCTCAAATAACTGATTAGTGTTCAAACGCTGAGACAGCAGGAGTGAGGAGGGTTTGTGCGTTTCTTGGCAACTCTGCTCTGAGTCAGCAGTACATGTGTGAATAAGGTAGCCGTGGTGATTTTTTTGTGCGTCCATGGTAACGTTTGCGTTGTTCTACCCCGTCCAGGTTACCGCTGCGAGTACAAACGGCGTACGGGCAACAAGCTG
The DNA here is from genome assembly GCA_019802505.1 of Corydoras sp. C115. Taxonomy (NCBI): domain Eukaryota; kingdom Metazoa; phylum Chordata; class Actinopteri; order Siluriformes; family Callichthyidae; genus Corydoras; species Corydoras sp. C115. The sequence goes on from JAFMOC010000276.1 coordinate 28,066, forward strand.
GACGGCTGCGTGGTGGCGTTCAAGCGCTCCAGCTTTGCGCTGGTGTCCTCCCACGCCGTAGAGTTCTACCGGAAGGGCATCGCGCTGATGGACCGGGACAACGTGGGCCTGGTGGTGAAGCTGCGCACCGCGTACGGCCGGGGGGCGGAGCGTGTCCTCTGCGTGGCCACCACGCACCTGCTGTACAACCCCCGGCGCGGAGACATAAAGCTGGCACAGCTGGCGCTGCTGCTGGCCGAGGTCGGCCGGGTGGCACGGAGCGGCGATGGCAGCACCTGCCCCGTGGTGCTGTGTGGCGACTTCAACTCCGTCCCCGCCAGTCCCCTTTACACCTTCATCAAAGACGGCAAGCTGGAGTACGCGGGCATGCCCATCGGAAAGGTGGGGGCGCCGCGCTCGGTCAGCCCATACTGAGCTACACCCGAGGAACACGTAGAGGGACATCCAGGGGAGAACGTTTCGGGCGCTGGGCAGATACACCCAGGACAGGACACTAAAATATCACTGGGCGCACACACAGTCACAGACACTCTATATGGGGCAAATTAGAGCATTCAATATACCATGAATCCATGTTTTTGGACTGTGGGGGGAAACCAGAGAACGTTTCGGGCGCTGGGCAGACACACCCAGGATAGGACACCAATCTATCACTGTACACACACTCACACACACACACACACACTCTATATGGGGCAATTTGGAGAATTCAATTGATCTTGATCCATGTTTTTGGATTGTGGGTGGAAACCGGAGAACCCAGAGGAAACCCACGCGGACACGGGGAGAACATGCAAACTCCACCCAGATGGGAATTCGAACAGGAATCCCTAGTGCTGAGAGGAGAACATGCTAAACCACTAAGCCACCGTGCCACCCTAGAACGAATTATAATATAATAATACATCCATCATCTTCAGCTTTATCCTCTATTAGGGTCGCCGGGGGTAAGGGGGGGGGTTCCCCATGCACATCCAGGGGAGAACGTTTCGGGCACTGGGCAGATACACCCAGGACAGGACACCAATCTATCACTGTACACACACTCACACACACACTCTATATGGGGCAATTTGGAGAACTCAATTCACCTTGAATCCATGTTTTTGGACTGTGGGAGAAAACCGGAGAACCCGGAGGAAACCCACACGGACACGGGGAGGACATGCAAACTCTGCCCAGATTGGGATTCGAACCGGGAATCCCTAGTGCTGAGAGGAGAACATGCCAACCACTAAGCCACCGTGGCGCCCATAAATTATCTCATTATCTTCCAGTTAATCCTCTATCTGTCGCCGGGGGTCACTGGAGGGGTTCCCCATGCTCATCCAGGGGAGAACGTTTCGGGCGCTGGGCAGATACACCCAGGACAGGACACCAATCTATCACTGTACACACACTCACACACACACACTATATGGGGCAATTTGGAGAACTCAATTCACCTTGAATCCATGTTTTTGGACTGTGGGAGAAAACCGGAGAACCCGGAGGAAACCCACGCGGACACGGGGACATGGAAACTCCACCTAGATTGGGATTCAAACGGGGAATCCCTAGTGCTGAGAGGAGAATATGCCACCGTGCCGCCCTAGAACGAATTATAATATAATAATACATCCATCATCTTCAGCTTTATCCTCTATTAGGGTCGCCCATCCAGGGGAGAACGTTTCGGGCGCTGGGCAAATACATCCCTGTGCACTTATATATTGTATATATTATATATTGTGTTATAATTTGATATTTTGGGTTTCTCTTTGATGATGTAGGTATCAGGACAAGAAGAAAGTCATCGAGGACAGAGAATCCTGAATGTCCCCATTTGGCCCACCGAGCTGGGTGTGTCTCAGCTCTGCCAGTACGAAAAACAAACCAACGGTAATCAACCACCATTAACATTTACTTTATCCTCTATTAGGGTCGCGGGGGGGTTCCCCATGCCCATCCAGGGGAGAACATTTCAGGCGCTGGGCAGATACACCCAGGACAGGGGGGAAATAATAAATTATTAATAATAATTTCGGCCCGAACCGAATTTAAGCTGTATTAATTATTCATTGTACTATTTTCTTAACCATGACCCCAAAGTTATTTTGTTTAAAAAAATTTGATTAATTAAAAAAAATGTTTAAAGTTATATATATATTTTTAAATTTATTTATAATTTTTTTTAAGTTATTTTTTTTTATTATTATTAATTAACTAAAAAAAATTAATGTTATTTTGTTTAATTAATTTTGTTCTGTTTTTGTTACCAGAACCTGATCTGATTCAATCGAAGCAACAAGACCTTTTATTGAACTGGTAACTAAAAATATTATATTATATTATAATGGTTTTATTATTTGGAAATATAGTGTATGCAACTTTTATAAAATTAGGAAACATGGGTCCAGGCGTGGAGGATAATATTATAATGTCTGAATTCTTACTTTGAACTAACGAAAACCAATAAAATTGTTGGTATTTCCGTCACTTTTTTAGATGCAGCTGCACATTCAGACGCCGTTAGATGATTAGCTACCGAAACCGTTTCTAATATACAGTTCTATAACAATTAAAATCCTGTTTGGTTGTCGTACATTTATAACACGTAGCTACAAAAACAAGATACAATGCAACAATAAGTTGTATGACAGAGCGGGGCATCCAAACTTTGTCAAAACGAGCCAAATATGACGTGAAATGCCCCGGGGGCCAAGGGTTCCATCTTTCCATTTCCATTTTTTTAACGCAAAAGTCATTTGAAAATACACAAAACAATTTTAATCGTCACAATTAAAACGGCATAGTGGCTTAGTGTTTAGCACGTTCTCCTCTCAGCCCTAGGGATTCCCGGTTCGAATCCCCATCTGGGTGGAGTTTCCATGTTCTCCTCGTGTCTGCATGGGTTTCCTCCGGGTTCTCCGGTTTCCTCCCACAGTCCAAAAACATGGATCAAGTCAATTGAATTCTAAAAAAATTGCCCCATATAGAGTGTGTCTGTGTGAGTGAGTGTGTGCCCAGCGATGGATTGGTGTCCTGTCCTGGGTGTATCTGCCCAGCGCCCGAGACGTTCTCCCCTGGATGAGCATGGGGAACCCCACCGCGACCCTAATAGAGGATAAAGCGGGAGATAACGGATGAATGAATTAAAACAGCAAGGTAACGGCATGTAAACCAATCAGACGGAACAACTCTAAAGACAAAACTTAAAACATTAAACAAACTGTTTATATAAAGAAATTTAAATTCAAGCGGCTCCTCTGTCGCGTTCTTAATAAATTAATTAATTCGGTTGACGAGTCCGATGCATCTGTGTTTTCATCGCAGGCTAATGAGAAATAATCAAAAACCACTCCTCTGCTGCCCCCTAGCTGCCTCTGACTATCTAACACTAGGTCTTCAAATCTCAGAGGCAGACACAGATAGTACTGATGGTGCCATCATGTGGTAAAAGGCGGAATTACATTATTTTTATGGCGCTACATTATAAGTTCGGGCCGTTTGGAATCTGAGTGTGGGCCGTGATTGAAGGTAGAAAGTTTATCACATAATTATAGTTATATATTTATATAGTTATAGTTATAATTAGAGTTATACACCAGACATGTCCATAGTCCGGCACGTGGGCCAATCACGGCCCGCGCTCAGATTCAAAACGGACCGAGCTTATAATCAAAATAATGTAATTCCGCCTTTTACCACATGATGGCACCATCAGTACTATCTGTGTCTGCCTCTGAGATTTGAAGACCTGTTAGACAGTCAGAGGCAGCTAGGGGGCAGCAGAGGAGTAGTTTTTGATTATTTCTCATTAGCCTGCGATGAAAATACAGACGCATCGCACACGACAACCGAATTTATTTAATTTATTAATTTATTAAGAACGCGACAGAGGAGCCACTTAAATTTAAATTTCTTTATATAAACAGTTTGTTTAATGTTTTAAGTTTTGTCTTTAGAGTTGTTCCGTCTGATTGGTTTACATCCCGTTACCTTGCCGTTTTAATTGTGACGATTAAAATTGTTTTGTGTATTTTCAAATGACTTTTGCGGTAAAAAAATGGAAACGGAAAGATAGAACCCTTGGCCCCCGGGGCATTTCACGTCATATTTGGCTCGTTTTGACAAAATGATGATGCCCCGCTCTGTCATACAACTTATAGTTGCATTGTATCTTGTTTTTGTAGCTATGTGTTATAAACGTACGACAACCAAACGGGATTTTAATTGTTATAGAACTGTATATTAGAAACGGTTTAGGTAGCGAATCACCTAACGGCGTCTGAATGTGCAGCTGCGTCTAAAAAAGGGACAAACTTTCCACCTCATGCTTGAGTTTGATCATTTTCATGTTCATTTATAATTGTACTTATTACCTTTCAAGCTTTAACGCACTAATTTATAATTAATTAATGATGGGTGGAGTTAATGAACAGACAGACATAACCCTATAATCAAATCGCAGCCTTTTTTAACGTCGTAATTAAAGACAGATGAATCATACAGCATTGTTGTTTGTTTGTTTTCACAGCTTAAAACCGATAATCGAGCACAGGTTCACGCTGTCCTCTGTATACTCACATTATTTAAAAGAAAGCGGTCAGCCCGAAATCACCACCTGCCACTCACGGACAGCCATCACTGTAGATTACATCTTCTACTCGCCCCTTCCATCAGGTGAGGGCGCCACGGGATATATATATATATATAGATATAGATAGTGATTCTCAATTATTTTCTGTTAAGCCCCCCCTAGGAAAAAGAAAACATTTTGCGCGCGCCCCCCCCCACACACACACGCACACTCACCTCACCCCCCCCCCCCCACTACGACCACTGTAGTATGATTTGTCTAAAAATTTGTTATAAGTACACCTCTTTTATAACAATAAAGAAAACAAAAAAGAAAGAAATATAGATCAACTTAGAACAAAGAATCATTTGATTAACTTTGTTTTGTAGTTTGTAACAGAAACGAATGAAATCCTTATTTAAACTAGAAACATTTTTGAACTGACTGGAATTTGATACTGAAAAATTCATCAGCAACATTATTTTTTATCAAAATAATGAAGACAGAACTGATGTCTCCAACGCACCAGTTCTGCAATGCACAGCTTTTCTGAAGTAGCTTTCATAAAGCGGGATGATTGCTGCTCTATGCATCACGTTTTCGATTAAAAACTCAGGTGGTTATCAGCGTGATTGGGGTGTAATGTCTTTAAGTGACGCCTTCATTTATTTGGCTTCACGCTGTCCGCTGCCAACATTTAAAGACACAGAAGACACACCGGTCTTTCTTCGTCTCCCACCTCAGTTACAGTGAAACCAGGCGCTACATAAGCTTCGACATTGTTTCCTCGTTTTAACTTTCGGTTGACTTTTGTTGCTCTCATTATCTTCGTGCGCGCCCCACTATTTGAGAAACACTGATATATATTAGGGCTGTATTCAACTACAAATTTTCGTAGTCGAATCTGATTCGTCAGATTTTCCCTATAGTCGACTGATAGTCGAATCAGTTAAAATTTCACCACAAGATGGCGCTATAAGTGTAGTTTTTAAAAAAGATTTTTTTAATATATTTTACTTGTTTTTCTAACAAAAGAAAACCTTTTTTTTTTGTTTTTCTTTTTTCTTTTTTTTTCTAGAAATTAGGATGATTTTATTTGACAAAAGGCTATATATATAACGAAAACAAAGACTTTTCATGTAAAAACTAATTGTCAGTTCTAAGCGATCACGCTACCGGAATGAGGAGGAAGCGTGATTTAAGGTAAACAGAAAAAGTTTATGTTCTGTGGGGGAACGCCCCACAAACGAACCACTGTCCGTAGGGAAAAACAAAAACAGAATAAACAAACGTGACGACTGGGCCGAAGCGAGGCGCTGTGCACCGGTCAGTAGCGGAGGAGATCGCTGAGATGTAGAGGCCGGGAACGCCGGACGGTGACGTCACTTATTACTCGCGATCCTGTAGGAAGCCAGAAACCGAACTGAGCTCAGGCGTGGAGTGCGAGCGGCAGCGGCACACTGAGTCTAGACGCACTCCGTGACCACCCGTGCAGCGGAACACAATCAGACCAACCATCAGATGCACAATCAAAACTCTGCGCTGAAGAGTCCGGGACGGCGGCTAAAGTAGTCTCTCCAGCCGAAGTGCACACCTGTAACTAATAGTCTGGAGAGGGTGAGCGATCCCGAGCGAAATGACGAACAGGTGTGTGAATGGGCGATTGTGGAGCAGCACGTGGAGGAGAGGGGTGTGTTTGTTTACAAGGAAAAGTGGGTGTGTGCGGAGCGGCGTGTGGCGGCAAGTGACGTGACTGTATACATGAAGGAGTGCGCGTGTGCGGTGCGGAGGGAGAGGAAGCGGGGCGTGAGTGAGTATGTGTAACACTAATGCTTAGCAGCAGCCATGGACACCCCCATGTGGTCAAAATGGTACATTCGACTATGAGGTTCATAGTCGACTATGGTTCTCCGAATCGAATCGTCGAATCAGCGAATATTGCAGCTCACCCCTAATATATATATATATATATATATATATATATATATATATATATATATATATATATATATATATATATATATAGACGGCACGGTGGCTTAGTGGTTGGCATGTTCTCCTCTCAGCGCCGGGGATTCCAGGTTTGAATCCCGATCTGGGTGGAGTTTGCATGTTCTCCCCGTGTCCGCGTGGGTTTCCTCCGGGTTCTCCAATTTTCTCCCACAGTCCAAAAACATGGATCAAGGGGAATTGAATTCTCCAAATTGCCCCATATAGAGTGTGACTCTGTTAGTGAGTGTGTGTACAGTGATAGATTGGTGTCCTGTCCTGGGTCTATCTGCCCAGCGCCCGAAACGTTCTCCCCTGGTTGGGCATGGGGAGCCCCTCCTCCCCACAACCCTAATAGAGGATAAAGCGGAAGATAATGGATGAATGAATTATTATTATGAATAATAAACATTTACAGTATAAACTAAAAAAATCTTTCATTTATTAATTATCCTCTATTAGGGTCGTCGGGGTGGGTTCCCCATGCCCATCCAGGGGAGAACTTTTCGGGCGCTGGGCAGATACACCCAGGACAGGGGGGCAGTCTAGCAATTTAGAGCATTCAATTCACCTTGAATCCATGTTTTTGGACTGTGAGAGAAACATGGAGGAAACCCACGCGGACACGGGGAGAACATGCAAACTCCACCCAGATTGGGATCTGGAGCCCCAACGCTGAGAGGAGAACATGCTAAACCATACGCAACTGTGCCACCCCATGTTATGTTATATAGTTATGAATCTCTTCTCTCTGCTTTTCTGTTGGATGTTATACGATTCGGAGTCTTTGTAAATCTGTGTTGTGTATTTTTGGTCGTTCTGATCGTGAAGCCATGGTGTCGCTGTAGGTACCGCGTAAGTGACCGAGTTGTCCATCTCTGTTTTAGCCGATGTGGAACCTCGGACAGGAATGCAGCTGCTGTCCAGGCTGTCCCTGGTCGGTGAGGCGGACCTCCAGCGGGTCGATGGTCTGCCCAATCCAAACCACTCCTCTGATCATCTTCCTCTGATCGCGAAATTCCGACTTCACTGCTGAAACTGTAAACAGGTCCGAAACAGAACTGTAACCTGAATACACACTGCATTTACAATTACGTTTACAATTACATTAACATTACATTTACAATTACATTAACATTACATTTACAATTACATTAACATTACATTACATTACATTTACATTACATTTACAATTACATTTACAATTACATTAAAATTACATTTACAATTACATTTACAATTACATTAACATTACTTTATATTACATTACATTTACATTACATTTACAATTACATTAACATTACTTTATATTACATTACATTTACATTACATTTACAATTACATTAACATTACATTACTTTACATTTACATTACATTTACAATTACATTAACATTACTTTATATTACATTACATTTACTTTATATTTCATTACATTACATTTACATTACATTACTTTACATTTACAATTACATTTACAATTACATTACATTACCATTTACATTACAATACATTAACATTTACATTACATTATATTTACATTTTACATTTACAATTACATTTACATTACATTAACATTTACATTACATTATATTACATTTACATTACAATACATTAACAATTACATTTTACATTTACAATTACATTTTACATTTACAATTACATTTTACATTTACAATTACATTACATTAACATTTGCAATTACATTTACATTACATTTACAATTACATTTACAATTACATTTTATTTTCACATTTACATTTTACTTTTACATTACAATTACATTTACATTACAATTACATTACATTCATAAATACAATTTACATTACATTTACATTTGGTCGTTTAGCAGATGCTTTTATCCAAAACGACTTAAAAAAATAGAACAAAACAAGTCTGAAATTAAGGAAGAACCAGCTATCCTGTCCCCCCCTTTTTTATTTTATTATTTTTTACATTAAAAAAAAAAATTATTATTATCAGGTGTTTCTGTGTTATCTGGGAGTATATTTTCAGACATCTCGTAAAACAGATTTTAAATGGAAGCATGAATTCGTCTTTGACTACAAATGTGTAAATTCAGAACATAAAATTAACAAATTAATTTAATGTTTTTTAACTTTGTTAAATAAAACACCTTAACAACTTTATCAATAGCATTTAATTGTGTATTTTTTATTTTATTATTTCTTAGGTTTCTCATGAACAGCAATATAAAACTGGACTCGTTATAGCCGAACGTTTCAACACCAGCCGGAGACACGGGACTTCAAGAACGTCGAAGGACATTTTCTCATGAGATTTACAGAAGTTGAAAAGACTTGGCGTTTACATAGTGAGGTTTTAAAATATCAATTTTAACCGTCCTGTAAGTTTACATACCGTTTTTTTTTTTTTTGTATAATGTGGTTAAAAATCATGAGGTACAGGTTAATTTATTATGGGTTGATTTTATTTGGTGCCTTCAACGTTTGTACAAAATACATAACAGACTTTAATAGTAATAATAATAATAAAGTTCCTGTGCATTAGGTTGGTGAATGAATACTTTTTTATAAAACGGTTAGTTTAAGTTATTAAAACTGATTAAAATCATTATCTATAACACACACCTCTGAGCGCTTCACATCCATATCATTGTGTGAAATACAATACATTATTTAAAATCATAAAATAAAGATTCATATAAACAGCAAGTCAATTCAGCACTGAAGCTGCCACCCTGTTTATATAAACTGTGTTTTATAATTCAGCCACTAGATGGCAGGATTGTTAAAGAAACCGCAATCCTGTCACTCAAGGACACTAAAGCGGACTAGATTACGTTGCGGAAGATCCGATTATTAACGATTTTGTTTTTAATAAACACATTTCTGAATTAAACCTTGTTTTTTTATAATAGTGAGTTTGTAAGTGTTTTATTAAAGTAATAAGACACTCGAGGTTGTGTATTATTGTGAATAAATCACGTAAAGAGGTGGAACTGTACTGCACTACACATCACGACTAATGACACCTCTTTATGGGGTTTATTCAGGATAATGCCACGCCCTCTAGTGGCTTACTGCTTTACTTACTAACGTTTACTTAAAAAAAATGTAGAAAAATATATATTCATTTCTTTTTTAGCATTAATACAATGACATTCTTTGATGATAATGTTTTGGGACGCACTTTTCAGGTTTAGTTTTTAAACTACAGGAACTCGCGCTCTGTGTTATTTCCGTGGGTTATTTTTATTGTTTAATTTATTGTTTTGAAAATCGTTGAATCCTCCTGTTATTTTGCTGTTTTTGGCCAAAGTGTGCGCTGTTAGTTCAGGCTTAGTGGTTGGCATGTTCTCCTTTCAGTGCTGAGGATCGAGGTTCGGATCCCAATCTGGGTGGAGTTTGCCTGTTCTCCCCGTGTCCATTATCTTCCGCTTTATCCTCTATTAGGGTTGGGGGGGAGGGGAGAGGAGAACGTTTCGGGCGCTGGGCAGATACACCCAGGACAGGACACCAATCTTTCACTGTACACACACTCACACACACTCTATATGGGGCAATTTGGAGAATTCAATTGACCTTGATCCATGTTTTTTGGACTGTGGGAGGAAACCGGAGAACCCGGAGGAAACCCACACGAACACAGCGAGAACGTGCAAACTCCACCCAGATTGGGATTTCAACCTGCATCCCCAGTGCTGAGAGACGAACCTGTTAACCACTAAGCCACTGTGCAGCCCCAGGTAAATTAAATGTTCTAAATTGCCCCTATAGTGTGTGTCGTTTTTATAACCTTTTATGAAATTGACAAAAGTCTATTTTCATATTTAGTTTTTTTGGTGCATGTGAACAACAAAGAAATGTTTAAATACAATATTATTAATAATTATTATCACACACACAAACACGTACAAATATACATGTAAACCCAACGTTTGAAACATTTAATTAATTTAAATTATATCCTGTGGAGGTGGCACAGCACTAGGGATTCCCGGTTCGAATCCCCATCTGGGTGGAGTTTCCATGTTCTCACCGTGTCTGCGTGGGTTTCCTCCAGGTTCTCCGGTTTCCTCCCACAGTCCAAAAACATGGATCAAGTCAATTGAATTCTCCAAATTGCCCCACATAGAGTGTGTGTGTGAGTGAGTGTGTGTACAGTGATAGATTGGTGTCCTGTCCTGGGTGTATCTGCCCAGCGCCCGAAACGTTCTCCCCTGGATGGGCATGGGAACCCCCCCCCCACACACACACGACCCTAATAGAGGATAAAGCGGAACATAATGGATGCATGAATATATCCAGTGGTTTGTTAACAGCAGCTTGCGTTTTCAGGAGATATCACGAATAACCAGCAGGTGGCACTAAGAAAACGTTTTATATTTAAAAATCAATTATATTTACGTCTTGGTGCCACATCGTGCATAAAATATCAACTATATATATATATATAAAGCAATCAGACTCTCGAGGTTGTGTATTATTGTGAATAAATCACGTAAAGAGGTGGAACTGTACTCCACTACACATCACGACTAATAACACCTCTTTATGGGGTTTATTTACAACAATGCCACGCCCTCTAGTGGCTTACTGCTTTAATTACTAACGTTTACTTGGTAAAAATGGCACCAAGAAAATGTTTTATATTTAAAAGTCAATTATATTTATGTTTTGTTGCCATCGTACATAATAATATCAACTATACACACACACACACACACACACATATATATATGGAGTGCGTCACTATGACGTCACTTTTTATTTGGAACAATTCATTTGGAATCCTCACGATGACAACCATTTAGTTTGGTTTGCTTTAAGACTGCTGTAGACCAGCTAAAAAAAATTTAATTTAAAAAATCAATCATTAATTAATCCAAGGTAACGATGGACTTCAAACTTAAGTTTGTTCAAAGCGACAGTTACGTTTAAATAAACCAGACGATTTTCTTCAAAGGGAAACAAACACGTTAATTCCACCATTTTAACTTTAATCCTCATTAACGTTCACATTAACATTAACATTATCATCATTAATATTACCATTAACATTATCATGAACATTAACAATAACATTAACATTAACATTATCATCATTAATATTAACATTAACATTAACAATAACAATAACATTCACATTATCATTATCATTATCATTGTCATTGTCATTGTCATTAACATTATCATTAATATTAATATTAATATTATCATTATCATTAACATTAACATTAATTAACATTCTCACTCAACGGCCACTCTTATATTTTTAACCCGTTTTTTTTTTGTTTATTTTATTATGTGTCTATGAATAATATAGATTTCGTATATTATTTTATTGAATAATGTTAAAAACCTGCACCAACACAAATTCCCTGTCCGTTTAGTTCTTGGCGAAATAAAGATTCTAATTCTGAATTATGATCTGCAGCATAGATTTATTCGTATTTGTTTAAAAATAAAATAAATTAAATAGTAAATTTGTTGGTAAAGTGAGATCTAAAATCGAATTCTTACCAAGTGTCCCGTTTCAACGGGTTATTCAGGAGATCTTTGTTCTAATACAAAATTTTTTATTTTATTTTATTTATTTATTAATTTATTGCAGATTGCTGATATCACTTTTCTTCACTGGTTTGTTCTTTTGTTTGTAATAGTTAACAAAATTCGTTGTTGTTTTGCAAATTGCAGAATACAGCGCCCCCTGGAGCAATGAGGGTTAAGGGTCTTGCTCAAGGGCCCACTTTATTAGACCCTAGGTTTTGACTGAGCGAACACACCTAGTTGTACTATTCATTCATTCATTCATGGTTCCCCATGCCCATCCAGGGGAGAACGTCTCGGGCGCTGGGCAGATAGACCCAGGACAGGGCGCCAATCCATTGCTGGGCACACACTCACTCACACACACACACTCTATATGGGGCAATTTTTTTGAGAATTCAATTGACTTGATCCATGTTTTTGGACTGTGGGAGGAAACCGGAGAACCTGGAGGAAACCCACGCAGACACGGTGAGAACATGGAAACTCCACCCAGATGGGGATTCGAACCGGGAATCCCTAGCGCTGAGAGGTGAATGTGCTAACCACTAAGCCACCGTGCCGCCCCTAGTTGTACTAGTTAACCAAAAATCTTTATTGTTTTTTTTTTAGCAACATTCTGATTAACGAGCACCAACCGAAGCTTTAGTAACGATGCTGATCAAACAAAATGTCTATTAAAACGAAATATCTAGTTATTTAATGACCCCAGTGATCCCTTTAGGTGGAGACTAGTGTACAACTTTAATCTGGTCTAGACTTTAGTTGGTGTAACTAGTTGTCATTTTGTCACTTAATTGTTCTCTAAGGGGGCAGCAGGCTTAGTGATTAGCATGTTCTCCTCTCAGCACTAGGGATTCCCGGTTCAAATCCCAATCAGGGTTTCCTCCCATGTTCTCCCCGTGTCTGCGTGGGTTTTCTCCGGGTTCTCCGGTTTCCTCCCACAGTCCAAAAACATGGATCAAGTCAATTGAATTCTCCAAATTGCCCCCTATAGAGTGTGTGTGTGTGTGTGTGAGTGTGTGTATAGTGATAGAATGGCACCCTGTCCTGGGTGTATCTGCCCAGCGCCCCTAAACGTTCTCCCCTGGATGGACTTGTTCTCCCCTGAACTTAATGTTCTCTAAGTTTTAATAGTTTACTTTTCTCAGTGGTTCAGGTGTTAAGCTGTCAATCTGAAGGTTGTGGGTTCAAATCCGAGGTCCACCAACGTGGGTCCTTGAGCACGACTCTTAGCCCTCATCGCTCCAGGGGGCGCTGTACCAACCCTGTGCTCTGATCCCAACCATCAATTGGGATATTTTGTAAGTCGCTTTGGATAAAAGCGTCCGCTCGATGACCAAAATGTAAATGTAGCTGGTTTGTCGTACAGATGGGCGATCATGTGATCAGTCTGTATTCATCTCTGTTCTGTTTGAATCTCTGCTTTGAAGGAGTTCGCCTCCCGTGGCCTCCTGCAACCAAGAATGTGTCCCAATGATACCATAATACCTGTGACCGGGCGCCAGAAGAGGTTCGACCCGCTGCCTCCGTTCAAACCACCGGGGCGGTTCATTTTTGACTCTCTGGTCGTGAGGAACAAAAAGAAACTCGGACTTTTGAAGGACGCTGAAGAAGAAGAAGAAGAAGAACTGAGGTTGCCTCATGTTGGTGATGCTGATGGTAGGTCTCATCTTTAAGTCTTTCACGTTACAATCCTGTTTGGCTCGACTCCCTCTGATTAGAGCGACGTGAGGGCGCGGTCGCTCACTGCTTTGGGTGTTGGGTGTGTCAATCTGAAGGTTGTGAGTTCAAATCTCAGGTCCACTAAGATTACCGATGTGGGTCCTTGAGCAAGAACCTTAACCCTCATTCAAATATCCCCTCATATCCATCCATCCATTATCTTACGCTTTATCCTATATTAGGGTCGCGGGGGGGTTCTCCATGCCCATCCAGGGGAGAACGTTTCGGGCGCTGGGCAGATACACCCAGGACAGGACGACAATCTATATGGGGTAATTTGGAGCATTCTATTGACCTTCAATCCACGTTTTTGGACTGTGGGAGGAAACCGGAGAACCCGGAATAAACCCACGTGGACATAGGGAGGACATGCAAACTCCACCCAAATGGGGATTCGAACCGGGAATCCCCAGCGCTGAGAAGAGAACATGCTAACCACTAAGCCACCGTGCCGCCCTCCCCTCATATCAGTTGGGATAATTGTAAGTCGTTTTGGACGAGGGCGTCTAATAAATGACCAAATGTTAATTTGAACGTCTGCGCCCACAGGAGGAAAACCAAAAACCCAGAAGGAGCTGAGGAGGCAGCAGGCTCTTCATGAGCAATACGTCAGGAACCGACAGCGAGCGCTTCTCAACAAATGCAACCGGGACTTTTCCACTCTCCCCAAAAGAGGTACCAGAGGGAGAACATACCAACATACACACACACTATAACAGTTTTTAAGATCCTCCCTGCTGCAGCATCCGCGATCTACATCATCACAGAGCTGCGATCAGAAACATCGGTTTACATCTGATTAACAAATTAATGATCCATCCATTATCTTCCGCTTTATCCTCTATTAGGGGGGGGGTTCTCCATGCCCATCCAGGGGAGAACGTTTCGGGTGCTGGGCAGATACACCCAGGACAAGACACCAATCTATCACGGTACACACACTCACTCACACACACACACACACTCTATATGGGGCAATTTGGAGAACTCAATTGACCTTGATCCATGTTTTTGGACTGTGGGAGGAAACCGGAGAACCCGGAGGAAACCTATGCGGACACGGGGAGAACATGGAAGCTCCACCCAGATTGGGATTCACACTGAGAATCCCTAGCACTGAGAGGAGAACATGCCAACCACTCTATTTTTTATAGACGTTTTTATCATCTCAAATACGTACACTGTGTATTTTTGTACAACTCCCCCCCCCGCCCCCCCCTCCCTAATATCTCACAGAGTTCATGCTTATTCACAATTCCCCCAGGACTCTGAGATCGACCAATCAGCTGCTTCTAGTTGCCCCCAAAACTCAAGTCGTTTGGAGCAGCTGCCCCTTTGCTTATTTCTTATATTATTTGTTTTTGGACTGTGGGAGGAAACCGGAGAACCCGGAGGAAACCCACGCGGACACGGGGAGAACATGCAAACTCCACCCAGATTGGGATTCGAACCGGGAATCCCCAGCGCGGAGAGGAGAACATGCAAACTATTTTTGCCCTATTCCGTCCATCCATTCATTTATTATCTTCTGCTTTATCCTCTATTAGGGTCGTGGTGGGGTTCCCCATTTCCATCCAGGGGAGAACGTTTTGGGCGCTGGGCAGATACACCCAGGACAGGACACCAATCTGTCACTGTACACACACTCACTCACACACACACACTATATGGGGCAATTTGGAGAATTCAATTCACCATGTTTTTGGACTGTGAACCGTGAGGAAACCCACGCGGACACGGGAACATCATCACGTACACTCACACCGGATTTCGGGATTCGAGGTCTCTGCTGAATGCTGACCGTTGATTGGCTGGTTTCTCTTGCAGCTGCAGCGAAGGTGAAAGCCGTGAACGCCTTCATTGCGATGCCGAAGCGTCCGGTCAAGTCGTGCAGGTGAATCGATCGGCATCGAGGGATGTAACATCACAATCAAACACTCTGAATAACTATTATTATTATTATTATTATTATTATTTATTAGTCTTTTTTATTATTTATTTTATTATTATTTATTAATGGCTTTTTTTTATTATTTTTTACTATTATTTATTAAAGGCTTTTTCATTATTATTTTTATTATTATTATAATTTATTAAGGTCTTTTTTATTTATTTTTTTATTATTATTTATTAATGGCTTTTTAATTATTATTTTTACTATTATTTATTAAAGGATTTATTATTATTATTTTTATTATTATAATTTATTATAGTCTTTTTTATTATTATTTATTAAAGGCTTTTTTATTATTATTTTTATTATAATTTATTAAGGGCTTTTTTATTTTTATTATAATTTATTAAGGTCTTTTTTATTATTATTTTTATTATTATTTGTTAAAGGCTTTTTTATTATAATTTTTTATTATTATTATAATTTATTAAGGGCTTATAATTATTATTATTATTATTATTTATTAAGGGCTTTTTTTTTTATTATTTTTTAATTATTATTATTATTTATTAAGGGCTTTTTTTTTTTTTTTTTTTTTTTATTATTATAATTTATTAAGGGCTTTTTATTATTATTTATTAAGGGTTTATTATTATTATTATTATTATTTTATTTATTAAAGGCTTTTTTATTATTATTTTTTTTTTATTATTATTATAATTTATGAAGGGCTTTTTTATTATTATTTTTATTATTATTTAATAAGGGTTATTATTATTATTATTATTATTATTATTATTATTTATTAAAGGCTTTTTTATTATTATAATTTATTAAGGTCTTTATTATTATTATTATAATTTATTAAGGTCTTTATTATTATTATTATTATTATTTATTAAAGGCTTTTTTATTATTATTTTTATTATTATTATAATTTATTAAGGGCTTTATTATTATTATTATTATTATTTATATAACGAGATGTTATAAAAAAAACTCACACTCGGTGTGAAAGCCTTTAATGCCTCAGTGCTCGTTCATCCCTCCCACCTCTGAAGCTCTTCTTCACTGTCCGCAGGGTCATACTGAGGTCAGAGTACCAGGACGAGTTCGGACACCAACAGAGGACCATACTCCCCAAGGTGCCCCGTCCCCCCGCCGTACCCGTCCCATCCAAAGCTCCTGGCAGCGTTTGGAGACAAAGACTAGTGACGTGGAGCTCGCCCATCTTCCACAGGGTCTGGTAAGGTCTGCGGAACCTTCAGGAGTCACGTCCTTAATGTCCACCGTCGTTGTTCTTTGAAGATCTAAACGCTGGAGGGTTCTTCTGATGGAGTCACTGAGTGGACATATTAAATATTCACGCTTCACCTGCATGTCTCATTAACATGTTCTCCTCAACAATTAAAAAAAGAACCTTCTCCTAAACGCCCACAGTGTGGTTTTTTCTCTTCAGGTCATTAACGTAGTCACATGACGCCAACGAACGAGTTTGAGACACGCCCATCAACCTTTGATCTTTAAATGTCCGGGTCTCATGTCACATGATCGCCGTAGAGGTCATTAAAGAGAGCAGAACTGAATAAAGTGACACTGTTAAGTGAGGGGGCGGTGTTAGTCCAGGCTTAGTGGTTTAGCATGTTCTCCTCTCAGCGCTGGGGGTTCCCGGTTCGAATCCCAATCTGGGTGGAGTTTGCATGTTCTCCCCGTGGGTTTCCTCCGGTACACCCAGGACGATCTATCGCTGAGCACACGCTCACTCACACAAACACACTCTATATGGGGCAAATTGGAGAATTCAATTTACCTTGAATCCATGTTTTGGCACTGTGGGAGGAAACCCATGCAGACACGGGGAGAACATGCAATCTCCGTCCAGCTTGGGATTCGAACCGGGAATCCCCAGCCCAATCAGATGATAATAATTGTGATCATTCCAATGAAATGTTCTCTTAGTGGTTTAGCATGTTCTCCTCTCAGCGCTGGCGATTCCTGGTTGGAATCCCCATCTGGGTGGAGTTTCCATGTTCTCCCCGTGTACGTGTGGGTTTCCTCTGGGTTCTCCAGGTTTCCTTCTACAGTCCAAAAACATGGATCAAGGTAATTTAGTTCTCCAAATTGCCCCATATAGAGTGTGTGTGTGAGTGAGTGTGTGCACAGTGATAGATTGGCGCCCTGTCCTGGGTGTATCTGCCCAGCACCCCAAACGTTCTTCCCTGGATGGGCATTGGGGAAACCCCCCTGCAACCCTAGTAGAGGATAAAGCAGGAGATTGAATGGATGAACTTCAAGGGGCAATTGGTCTATAAGGGGGCATGCTGCATGGGGGGGGGGTCTTCAGCGTGGGTTGTCTCTGGAACTCTGGCTGAACGAAGAGGCGTGTGTAAATGATGAAACGAAGGGTATTTTAAAGGCAAATCCCCCCCCGTGCAACAAAATAAACGTGAAACACACACACACAGAAGTGACCGTCCACAAGCGTCCTCTTTAAATAAACTCTAAATATCATTTTATTTCAAAAGATAAAGTTTGGCACCGAGCGACGCCCGTGTTGGAGACAGAGGCAAGTGGAGAACAGGAAGTGACGGGATAGGAGGAAGGATGCGATCTGCAGAGCGTCGCATTGTTTTCACCCTGAATAGAAAACTCCAGAATCTGGAGAAATGGCTTCGAAGAACAAACACAAACAATTATTAACATCCAGTCCTTAAATAGTCGTAAACATTTACATCGGGTGGGGGGGGGTCCGTTTAAAAGGGCGCGGTCACTGCAGCATGCTCCGGAGCGTTTTGGGAGTGGACTCGTCGTTCAGATGCTTCGTGGTAAATCTGAAAAAAAAAAAAAAAAAAAAAAAAAAAAAAAAAGCATTAGATTATCATCCATCCATCATCCAGCAGATACACCCAGGACTGGACGCCAATCTATCACTGTACACACACTCACACACACACACACACACATACGCTATATGGGGCAATTTGGAGAATTCAATTCACCTTGAATCCATGTTTTTGGACTGTGGGAGGAAACCGGAGAACCCGAGGAAACCCACGCGGACACGGGGAGAACATGCTAAACCACTATGCCACCACCGTGCGGTCCATGTTAGATTTTTTTTTATTGGTTTTAATAGAAACGCTGAAGATCCAAAACCATGATGTTAACATTAGTCCTTTCGGGCGCTGGGCAGATACACCCAGGACAGGACGCCAATCTATCACTGTACACACACTCACTCACACACACTCTATATGGGGCAATTTGGAGAATTCAGTTGACCTTGATCCATGTTTTTGGACTGTGGGAGGAAACCGGAGAACCCGGAGGAAACCCACGTGGACAACATGCAAACTGCACCCAGATTGGGATTCAAACCGGGAATCCCTAGAGCTGAGAGGAGAACATACTAAACCACTAAGCCACAGTGCCGCCCTATTGTAAATATATATTTTATTTTATTTATCCTATTTATATATAAGTACTATTTAAAATTAACTTTTAATTAAATTTCACTGCTGGCTGTACGACTGCACACATCACTAATAAACCTGATTTCATTTCATTTGATGTCAATGAATCTGGAACGGGCGGCACGGTGGCTTAGTGGTTTAGCATGTTCTCCTCTCAGCATTAGGGATTATTGGTTCGAATCCCCATCTGGGTGGAGTTTCCATGTTCTCCCCGCGTCCGCGTGGGTTTCCTCCAGGTTCTCCGGTTTCCTCCCACAGTCCAAAAACATGGATTCAAGGTCAATTGAGTTTTCCAAATTGCCCCATATAGAGTGTGTGTGTGAGTGGTTGTGTGTCCAGCGATAGATTGCCCCCCTGTCCTGGGTGTATCTGCCCAGCGCCCGAAACGTTCTCCCCTGGATGGACATGGGGAACCCCCCCACACGACCCTAATAGAGGATAAAGCGTAAGATAATGAATGAATGAAGATAAATGAATCTGGAACGGGCGGCACGGTGGCTTAGTGGTTTAGCATGTTCTCCTCTCAGCATTATGGATTCCTGGTTCGAATCCCCATCTGGGTGGAGTTTGCATGTTCTCCCCGTATCAGCGTGGGTTTCCTCCGGGTTCCTCCCACAGTCCAAAAACATGGATTCAAGGTGAATTGAGTTCTCTAAATTGCCCCATATAGAGTGTGTGTGAGTGTACAGTGATAGATTGGTGTCCTGTCCTGGGTGTATCTGCCCAGCGCCCAAAACGTTCTCCCCTGGATGGACATGGGGAACCCCCCCCCCACACGACCCTAATAGAGGATAAAGCGTAAGATAATGAATGAATGAAGATAAATAAATCTGGAACGGGCGGCACGGTGGCTTAGTGGTTTAGCATGTTCTCCTCTCAGCATTAGGGATTCTTGGTTCGAATCCCAATCTGGGTGGAGTTTGCATGTTCTCCCCGCATCCGCGTGGGTTTCCTCCGGGTTCTCCGGTTTCCTCCCACAGTCCAAAAACATGGATTCAAGGTGAATTGAGTTCTCCAAATTGCCCCATATAGAGTGTGTGTGTGAGTGAGTGTGTGTCCAGCGATAGATTGCCCCCCTGTCCTGGGTGTATCTGCCCAGCGCCCGAAACGTCCCCCCCGCGAACCTAATAGAGGATAAAGAGGAAGATAATGAATGAATGAATCTGGAACTTACTTCAGAGCGTTAAGGAGACCTTCAACGTTATCAGCTGGTTGCTCTTTTAAGACCTTAATGCATCCTTTCATCTACAGGACATTACAAAAATAATAAATAAAAATATTAAAAGTCGTACGCAATTTGTAGAATTTGAATAAAAGAACAGAATAATTCTAAAGATTAAGCATTACGTCGATTTTGGAGGTCTTGGTGAAGGCGCCGTTGGGATGCACATGGTCATACAGGATGATGACCCCCACCATGACTCTCATACAGAAGAGCAGGGTCTCCTCGCTGTGAAAGCGACTCGAGTATTCACTGTGGCACAAAATAACAACATGTTAGTCTTTAATTAAAGCAACGTTCCGTAAAAACGGAGAAGGATGCAGGAGGACGTACGGGGTCTCCAGCATGACCTTACACACGCTGGCCATGGTGCTCAGACAGTCCGTGGTGTTCTCCAACGGTAACGTCTTATTCTACAACAGAAAAAAACACACATTTATTAACTGATATTAACTGATATTAACTGATGGCAGCACAGTGGCTTAGTGGTTTGGCATGTTCTCCTCTCAGCGCTGGGGATTCCCGGTTCAGATCCCAATCTGGGTGGAGGTTCCACGTTCTCCCCGTGTCCGCGTGCGTTTCCTCCGGGTTCTCCGGTTTCCTCCCACAGTCCAAAAAAATGGACTCAAGGTGAATCGAGTTCTCCAAATTGCCCCATATAGAGTGTGTGTGTGTGTGAGTGTGTGTACAGTGATAGATTGGTGTCCTGTCCTGGGTGTATCTGCGCAGCGCTCGAAATGTTCTCCCCAGGATGGACTTGGGAAACCCCCCCCCCCCGTGATCCTAATAGAGGATAAAGCGGAAGATAATGAGGTCTGCACGGTGGCTTAGTGGTTTAGCATGTTCTCCTCTCCGCACTAGGGATTCCCGGTTCGAATCCCCATCTGGGTGGAGTCTCCATGTCCTCCCCGTGTCCGCGTGGGTTTCCTCCGGGTTCTCCGGTTTCCACCCACAGTCCAAAAACATGGATTCAAGGTAAAGTGAATGCTCTAAATTGCCCCATATAGAGTGTGTGTGTGAGTAAGTGTGTGTTCAGTGATAGATTGGCGTCCTGTCCTGGGTGTATCTGCCCAGTGCCCGAAACGTTCTCCCCTGTATGGGCATGGGGATGGGGATGGGGACCCCCCCCCCCCACCCCCGCGACCCTAATAGAGGATAAAGCTGAAGATAATGGATGGATTTTGTACCCCGGCTTTGGGCAATACAAACGTAACCATTTGTAATGCAAATAAAGCTTTTTAATTGAAATTGAGAGATGAATGTGAGATGGACCTCTGTAACGAAGCTGGTGGTGGCTGTGCTGAGGGTCTTCAGCATGGGTGTAGCTTCAGCGTAGAACAAAGACATCCGGTTGGCCATCTCGTTGTTCACCTCACCCTCGATGTCGGACTGGAGGAAGAGGAAAGCACCTCGTTATGATCGGACCGCAGATCAATCAGGTGACCTGATTACGGAGACGGCAGCGCGCTCACGTACAAGCCAACACGCGAGCTCCGATCTCAAGGTGCTGGTCTACTCTTAGTTCCTAGAATAAATGACGGCTGGTGGAGGAGCGTTCTCCCACAAGGCTCCTCAACTTTGGAATAGCCTTCCAGTTACTGTTCGTGATTCTGAATCACTATTAATTCATTCATTCATTATCTCCCGCTTTATCCTCTATTAGGGTCACGGTGTGGTTCCCCATGCCCATCCAGGGGAGAACATCTTGGGCGCTGGGCAGATAGACCCAGGACAGGGTGCCAATCCATCGCTGGGCACACACTCACTCACACACACACACTCTATATGGGGCAATTTTGAGAACTCAATTGACTTGATCCATGTTTTTGGACTGTGGGAGGAAACCGGAGAACCCGGAGGAAACCCACACAGACACGGGGAGAACGGGGAGATTTATTTAATCTAGGGCGGCACGGTGGCTTAGTGGTTTGGCATGTTTTCCTCTCAGCGCTAGGGATTCTCGGTTTGAATCCCCATCTGGGTGAAGTTTCCATGTTTTCCCCGTGTCCGCGTGGATTTCCTCCCGGTTCTCCGGTTTCCTCCCACAGTCCAAAAACATGGATCAAGTCAATTGAGTTCTCCAAATTGCCCCATATAGAGTGTGTGTGTGTGTGTGTGAGTAAGTGTGTGTACAGTGATAGATTGCTGTCCTGTCCTGGGTCTATCTGCCCAGCGCCCGAGACGTTCTCCCCTGGATGGACATGGGAACCCCACCGCAACCATAATAGAGGATAAAGCGGAAGATAATGGATGAATGAACAAATTAATGAATATTTATTTAATCTGGCGTTTAATTAATCCCCTGTAGATAAAGATGTAGATCTCAGACTTGGCTGTGTTGGGGGGTAATCTGTGATCAGTGTATGCTGGCGTTTCACCTCTTCACCCACCTCATCATTAATGGGGGGTGTGGCGCTGAAATGATGCTGTTCCGGGGCGCCATCTCAACTATGTACCCTGCAGTATCTGCCTCTTTTAGTCAGTGATGCCGGAGTCACATGATGCACTGTGTCAATAAATTACTTATTAATTAAATGCCATGCTTTATTATTAGCTCTAACTGCCTTCCTCGTCTGTTTCTTTTGAGGTGTCCCCCGGCTTCCTGGAGATCTTCATCCATGGCTCTGCTGACGAATACTTGATTGAACCTGACAAGGCGGTCCTGCAGGACGCCCCCTAATAGACTCACATATAGTTTTCCAGTTGTTAGTTTTTCCATTTGTTTAATATCTGTACATAGCTGTCCTACACTGTTGTCGCTGCCTGGCCACTCAAGGAGGATGGGTCCCCCACTGAGTCTTGGTCCTCACAAGGTTTCTTCCTTAAATAACAACATAACAGGGAGTTTTGTCTTGCCGCTGTCTCTTCAGCTCGCTCTTTGGGGGTTTAAAGGCTTTTCATTCTGTAAAGCTGCTTTGTGACAATGTACTGTTGTAAAAAGCGCGACATAAATAAATAACTTGAACTCACGTTGGTGTTGTTGATGCGGTTGCGGCTGATGGTTCTCCTGTAGTAGCTGAAGTCGTTCTGGATGGCGGGGATTCTCATCTGAGCGGCAGAGCGCGGCGTCAGTGACAGAACACAGAACAACGCTGTGGCGGCTCGAGAGCGCCGGCCGTACCTTAAGCTCGTCGAAGCGCAGCGTGAAGTGCAGGATCTCCGCAAACTGTTTGGCGAGAGCTTGCTCCCTCTCCAGGTGCTGGGTGGGGGTGTGGGGGGGGCAGGTCAACGACACCAGCAGACTCTGCAGAGCTTTTTCTGATCAAAACAAAGAACACACTCATCATCATCAGACACTGATTACATCCATCCATCCATCCATCATTTCCATGCCCATCCAGGGGAGAACGTTTCGGGATACACCCAGGACAGGGGGGCAATCCATCACTGTACACACTCACTCACACAGATACACTCTATATGGGGCAATTTGGAGAACTCAATTGACCTTGAATCCATGTTTTTTGGACTGTGGGAGGAAACCAGAGAACCCTGGGAGAACATGCAAACTCCACCCAGATAGGGATTTGAACTTGGAATCACAAGCGCTGAAAGGAGAACATGCCAAACACTAAGCCACTGTGCCACCGGCAGTAAACATTCATCCATTATCCTCCGCTTTATCCTACATTAGGGTCGTGGGGGAGTGGGGTTCCCACGCTGAAGAACCCCCCCCCCCAAATGCAGCACGCCCCCTTATAGACCAATTGCCCCTTGAAGTTCATCCATCCGTTTATTATCTTCCGCTTTATCCTCTATTAGGATCACGGGGGGGGGGGTTTCCCAAGTCCATCCAGGGGAGAACATTTCGGGCGCTGGGCAGATACACCCAGGACAGGACACCAATCTATTACTGTACACACACACACTCACACACAAACACACTCTATATGGGGCAATTTGGAGAATTCAATTGACTTGATCCATGTTTTTGGACTGTGGGAGGAAACCGGAGAACCCGGAGGAAACCCACACGGACACGGGGAGAACATGCAAACTCCACCCAGATTGGGATTCGAACCGGGAATGCTCAGCGCTGAGTGGAGAACATACTAAACACTAAGCCACCGTGCCGCCCCTGTTTAATAAAGAAATGGAAATTATATTTTAATAATATAAAAATGGATGAATAAAATGATCGTTAGTTACAGCCCTAATGACACCCCGTGGAAGAATTTAGGAAACTCTGTTACCGAGCTTCAAGGAGAAGCTGTAGAACTTCTTCAGCCGGATGACCAGAGGACACACCGAGCTCCAGGCTTTCTCCTGAAGAATCAGGTCGCTGGGATTCTGAATGGCCTGCGGAGCACAGACTCCAAAGTTAATTAAGCATTTAATTAATCAGGTTCAGGAACTCGCAACCAGTTTCCTTTCAAAGTAAAAAAAAAAAAATAATATCAATTACCGTATTTTCCGGACTATAAGGCGCCTAAAATTTTCCCAGAAATCGGACGTGCGGCTTATAATCCGGTGCCTTATACGTGTACTGAGTTCCAGATTCTATAAAGTATTGTTGTGCGACCGGGTGCTTTTTTCCACACATCACCGTCCCTGCTGATCTGTGACTCCATGCGCGCTCATCTCACAGAAAAGCCGAGTAAAGAAAATTAATTCGGAGCTCGCCGTCATTCCGGGAGGATTAAATAAAGAACTCCGACCGCTGGACGTTGGCATAAACAGGACGTTTAAAGTAAAGTTGCAGGCGGCGTGGAAGCGATGGATGATAGACGGCGAACACACGTTTACTAAAACTCGGGAGGCGGCGGCGGGCGAGTTACACCACCGTCTGTGAATGGATTGTGGACGCCTGGGCTGAGGTTCTGCTGTGACCGTCGTCCGAGCTTTTGCGAAAGCCGGCATCGTCGCCGAACGGCCGCCCGGCGACGGGACAGACTCGGACATCGATGAGGGGGAACCCGGAGTGCTCGATAGTGAAACAGCTTTTTAATTCAGACACAGAAGACGAGGACTCTGATGGATTTGTGGGAGAAGAGTGATTCAAATAATGTGTTTTATCAAATAGTAGAATAAACTTCAATTATAAATCAGCGTTTTGCATCCTTTACTTTTCTTGTAGATCGTATGTTTTAGCGAGAGCCTTATAATACAGTGCCGTACAGAATAAGTACCGTACAGAAATAGAGTCCGTAATTCAGACTGCGCCTTATAATCCGGTGCGCCTTATACGTGGGACAAATACAGAAATAGACCCCGTCATTCAGACTGCGCCTTATATACCGGAAAATACGGTAATATACAATAATAATAATAATAGTGAATAAATCACAGGAACGAGGTGCCATTTGGCCCTACGCAAAGCGGAGGGACGTCTAGACCAATAATGACCATGATCTAGTCCATTTTTACACATTAATTGACGTTGTTAACTCAAATCGGATATCTGCCCGCCTCAGCAACGGATCTAAAGGCCCGTCATCTCAAATGAAATAGGATAAGGGATAAGAGAAACTTCGTTGACCTCTTAGGTTTTTTTTTTTTTTTTTTTTAAAAGGGAGGTTTTTTTTGGGACGTACATCACGGATCTCCTGTCCTGCTCCTTTGTACGCCTGCAGACCCAACAAAACGCTCTCCGATTCCTGCAGGACGGCGTTTATCCGGTTCCACACGTCCCGTTCCGAATCTGTGGGCTGTGCATCTGACAGAGAACACAAACGCTGCGTCACACTTCATCAAAAACACACACTGTGATAAAGACAACGTCCAAAATCGAGAACCGGAAAGGACGATTCAGGGACTCTGTGAGGGGGAACACGGTTATGGGTTGCTATGGGCAACGAGATGCTATGAAATTGGTTTATATGATTATCATCAGAATTAAAAACAGTCAATCTACAAACTTTGAAGACTGTGGGCGTGGCTAAAAAAAAATCTGTCCTGCCATAATCACTTGAATTTTTAGAGGGAAAAAAAAAGGTATAAAAATTTATTAATTTAAACCTTTTTTTTGCAAATCGGTAATTACAAGTAAGGAACTTAACACACGCTGTATTTAAGAATTTTAAATATAAATATATTTTCCATTTGAATATATTATATATATATATATATAAATATATATGTGGCTTAGTGGTTTGGCATGTTCTCCTCTCAGCGCTAGGGGTTCCTGGTTCAAATCCCAATCTCGGTGGAGTACCCATGTTCTTCCCGTGTCTGCGTGGGTTTCCTCCGGGTTCTCCGGTTTCCTCCCACAGTCCAAAAACATGGATCAAGTCAATTGAATTCTCCAAATTGCCCCATATAGAGTGTGTCTGTGTGTGTGAGTGAGTGTGTGTACCCCAAATGTTCTCCCCTGGATGGGCATGGGGAACACCCCCCCCCGTGACCATAATAGAGGATGAAGCGGAAGATATGGATGGATATATATATATATATAGAGAGAGAGAGAGAGAGAGAGAGAGAGAGAGAGAGAGAGAATGGAAAATATGTTAATTATTATATTAATATATAGTCCATCTATCACTCACTCGCCCACTCACTCACTCACTTGCCCGTCCACTCACTCCCTCATTCACTCACTCAAGACCCACTCGCCCGCCCGCTTACTCGCCCGCCCGCCCGCTCAAATGCTCAATCACTCGCTCACTCGCTCCACACCCACTGTGCCAAACTTACTTTCAAAGTCCAGGAAAAAATGTGGATAATTCTCTATTTCTCTGGTCAGGACTTTGAGAAGATTACCCATCCCAGCAAACCTGATGGAGACATAAACCAAACACAATAAACACAATAAAAACGTGTACGGCGGTGACATCACACGAAAGAACAAATCAGTCAATAACGGCAGGAACAGATCAAAGAACCGGCAAGTTTAATCTTGATGCTGGGTTCTCTTCCATTAATCTGAACGGTGGGCTCCCCAAATAAAAAAAATCCTACAATATTCAGGATCTGCTCAGATTAATAACAGATTAAGATTAAAGCAATAAGATATGAGGGGGGTGTGGCATTATTGTAAATAAACCTCATAAAGGGGTGTTATTAGTCCTGATGTGTAGTGCAGTACATTTCCACCTCTTTACGTGATGTATTCACAATAATACACAACCTCGAGAGTCTTATTACTTTAATAAAATACTTACAAACACACTATAATAAAAAACAATTCAGAAATGCGTTAAAGCGTTAAATCGTTAAAGCGTTAGAATCGTTAATAATCCGCTCTTCTGTGGTGTAAACGCGCCGTTACATCTTGTTGAACTTGAACTTTCATCCGTCGGGGTGCATGAGTTCTGCACATCCCCAGAAATTCATTCTACGAGTACAAGATGCGGCATGCATAAAAATGGGGGGGGGGGGGGGGGTTGTATAAGAGGGGGGGGGTTGTAGTGTAGGCCCTCAGCACAATCAACCTCGTTTTAAAGAAGCTCTGTGCGAGGAATTCCACAACAACCCACATCTTTACCCCGCGTCCTCATCGCCCCACTGACTTTACATCTGTCCACAATGGGGCCACTGTAGGACCTTACCACCAGAACGTGACGGGATAGGAACGAACAAGGAGGATTCAGGAACAGAGCTGTGATATTTTGAAGGTGGACCCGAACCCTAAACCCTGTGGTAATTAGAGTTACCACAGAGGTGCCAACGGTGCTGAGCAGTAGGGGTGCGAATCTCTCAGGGTTTGGCGATTCGATTCGATTCCGATTTTTTAGTCACGATTCGATTCAGAAACGATTTTCGATTCAGAATCGATTTTTTTTCAGTTCAAATGCTCTTTAAATTTAGTTAAAATTTTGTGATTGACGAGATGAAACGACGATGTAAACAAATAGAACATTTATTTAAAACAATACTTTCGGGGTTCCGTCCTGTATCAAATCTTTTATATTTATATTTATATAAAAAAAAGATTGCTTAGGTGTTAGGTTCGCTTAGCTGCCCGGCTTTTTCTTACATAAAAAACATCCATAAATGAACAAATAATTCTAAATATATTAGTTCCAAAGCTTCCCATGGTGCATTCACCTTTAATCCAAACTAAAATACAGACTTTACAGTCAGCGCATTTATATTCTGCAAATCTTTAAAACTCAACCTTAAAAAAGAAAATCCATACTTCAGTCTTTTTAACTATATTGGCACAATATTCGCTACATTTTTAAAACCTAACCTTAAATGTTAAATATATTTTTCAACTTGGAGGGGGCGCCAAAAAAAAAAAAAAAAACTTAAACACATTTTTTAAAAAATCGATTCTTGGACATTTTGAATTGATTCCGAATCGCCTGGACTACGAATCGCGATTCAGTGAATAATCAATTTTTTTCAGCACCCCTAACAGTTCCCCGACCTGATCTGAGAGATTTATTAAAGCGGAAATTGTATCATTTTGTGCGCCTAGAGCAAACAAAACGCACATAATTTTAACCATCAGCATAATAGATATGTATGCTACATGTTTGGTGGGTGAGGTAGCCTAGTGGTTGTTAGGGTGTTGGGCCGTCAATCTGAAGGTCGTGGATTCACATCCCAGCTCCACTGACGTTACCAATGTGAGTCCATGTGCAAGGCCCTTAACCCTCACTCCTCCAGGGGGCGCTTGTTGGGATTCTCGTAAGTTGCTTGGTCTCAGTGTCTCATCTGGTCTCAGTGCGGGACCAACACGTTCTCATGGTCATGAAGTCGCGACCCACTTTCATCGAATACATCCATCCATTTATTATCTTCTGCTTTATCCTCTATTAGGGTCGTGGGGGGGGGGTTCCCCATGCCCATCCAGAGGAGAACGTTTCGGGCGCTGGGCAGATACACCCAGGACAGGACATCAATCTATCACTGTACACACACTCACTTACACACACACTCTATATGGGGCAATTTGGAGCATTCAATTGAACTTGATCCATATTTTTGGACTGTGGGAGGAAACTGGAGAACCCGGAGGAACCCCACGCAGACACAGGGAGAACATACAAACTCCACCCAGATTGGGATTTGAACAGGGAATCCCCAGTGCTGAGAGGAGAACATGCCAAACACTAAGCCACCGTGTCATTGAATACAAACTAGACAAATTTAATAAAAAAATTTAAAAAACATTCAAAAACACATTTGAACAAACACACGTACGCAACGTGAATTTAAAAACAATTACGTTCAAGAAAATGAGAAACTCGTCGTCAATAAGTGAGTAACGAGTAACGAACCAGTTAATGAAAGGTGGTTACCATAGCAACAAGAATGCCGTCTGACGAGTACTTCTCACGGCCTCGTTTTGCTTTTCTCGTGCAGTGGAACCTCTGTTTTTGTTTCTAATCGTCACAAACAATTTGAAAACCGAGGCGCCTATTTCAATTTAAATCAAATTAAATTAGGTTAATTTATTATTGAGACACCCAAGACAGGGCACCAGTCTTCTGCTGCAAACTAGATGGGGCAATTTAGACCATTTAATTCACCTTAAATCCATGTTTTTGGACTGTGGGAGGAAAGCGAAGAACCCGGAGGAAACCAACAGAGACACGGGGAGAACATGCAAACTCCACCCAGATTGGGATTCGAACGGATACCCAGTGCTGAGAGGAGAACATGCCAAACACCAAGCCACCGTGCCACCCCTTGTTTTTGTTGTTTTGTTTAAAAAAGATGTTTTTTCTTTGAGGTCGGACAATAAAGAGTTTATCAGAAAGTCTTCACAGCAGCAAACGTCACAAAAAGAAACTTTAAAGAAACTTAAGACCCAGAACTCAAAGTTTAAGATAAAAATAATTTAACGCTGCGAGTTATGACGTCATAATGACTACTGTACGCAGTGTGTACGTTAGTATACATCATTTAGTACTTTAGTACTTTAATAATTTAATACTTTCATAATTTATTTAATACTTTAGTACTTTAATACTTTCTTTAATACTTTAAAACTTTAGTTCTTTAATACTTTAATAATTTAGTACTTTAAAACTTCTTTCTTCTTTAATACTTTAATACTTTTATAATTTAGTACTTTAATACTTGAGTACCTTAATACTTTAGTACTTTCTTTAGGACTTTAATAATTTAGTACTTTAATATGTTAGTACTTTAATACATTAGTACTTTAAAACGTTAGTACTTTAAAACGTTAGTACTTTCTTTAGTACTTCAATACAATAATATTTTAGTACTTTAATACTTTAATACAACAATATTTTAGTACTTAAATACTTTGATACTTTAGTACTTTAATATTTTAATACTTTAATACGTTAGTACTTTAATACGTTAGTACTTTAATACTTTAATAATTTTGTACTTTAATACGTTAGTACTTTCTTTAGTACTTTAATACTTTAGTACCTTAATACTTTAGTACTTTAATACGTTATTACTTTAGTACTTTAATAATTTAGTACTTTAATATGTTAGTACTTTAATACTTTAGTACTTTAATACTTTAGTACTTTAATAATTTATTTAATACTTTAGTACTTTAATACTTTAGTACTTTAAAACTTTAGTACTTTAATACTTTAGTTCTTTAATACTTTAGTTCTTTAATACTTTAGTTCTTTAATACTTTAATAATTTAGTACTTTAATAATTTAGTACTTTAGTACGTTAAAACTTTAGTTCTTTAATACTTTAGCTCTTTAAAACTTTAGTTCTTTAATACTTTAGTTCTTTAATACTTTAGCTCTTTAAAACTTTAGTACTTTAATACTTTAGTTCTTTAATACTTTAATAATTTAGTACTTTAGTACGTTAAAACTTTAGTTCTTTAATACTTTAGTACTTTCTTTAGTACTTTAGTACAATAATACTTTAGTACGTAAGCAAAAAGTTTACCAGCGGTAAACCCAGATCGACGTTCCCGTTTCAAACCCGTTATTTTTATTTCTGCTTTATATTTAAACATAACGAAAGTAAAATAAATAAAGTAAATGTTTCAGAACTCACAGTTTTATTCGACTTTCTTCTTTGTCGTCGCAATGCAACTCCAATCGGCGCTCCTCACTCACTCACCGGCCGCGTCTCAAATCCACTGCACGTCACTCCCCCGAGGGAAAGTCTGTAACGAAGACGCGCATTTTTCACCTCTAGTTAAAATTTGATGACGCGATCACAGTTTAATGAGATTAATGACGTAAACAATTAAAGTTGTTTTTAGGTTTAAAAAGTCTAACAAACGCCTCACTCGTTATTTGTTATCTAGTGAAAGACGTTGAAGGGCTTAGGGACTTTTTGTTTTGTTGCTGAATTAGGACCGAGCCAAGCCAAGGGATACCGTAAATAAAATGTCTGGTTTGTCTGGCTTTTCATAATACAAGTTATAAATATACAAGTTTATATCATTAAAACTTTAATAAAGTGTGTGTATTAAATCAATAAAATTTATTGTTTGTCCGATTGGACCTTTAAATATTAATTATGTTTAATTTTTAGTACAATTTACATTTTGAACTTTGATTTACATGTTCCGTACAGGACAGATGTTTTTCAAATTAAAAGCGTTGTACATAATTTGATGACACTGTTTACAATTCTATAAATAAATAAATAAATAAATAAATAAATGAATGAATGAATGAATGAATAAATAAATAAATAAATAAATAAATTAATTAATTAAGTTTATTAAGTTTCATTGTTATATTAAACTATAACTGTCCTCTGATAAAAAAATATTCGAAATATTATTTAAATGGATTTTTAACTTGGGCGGCTTAGTGGTTTAGCCGCTTCGAATCCCCATTTGGATGGAGTTCGCATGTTCTCCCCGTGCCCGCGTGGGTTTCCTCCGGGTTCTCCGGTTTCCTCCCACAGTCCAAAAAACATGGATCGAGGTCAATTGAGTTCTCCAAATTGCCCCATATAGAGTGTGTTTGTGTGTGTGTAAGTGAGTGTGTGTCCAGTGATAGATTGGTGTCCTGTCCTGGCTATATTAAACGTTTTTAAAGGTTTATTGATGTCTGGCTTTATGTCTATTTTAAGGTGAACGGGGACCTTAATTTTTTTTTTTACAAACGCGTCAGTGTGGACTTTTATTTTGTGAACGTTGAGAACTACGGAGTCGGCTCTTTTGGATCCACAGTTCAGAGCTCTGCGCTCCGCTGTCGGTTCTTCCGCGTGTCGTTTGTGTTTATTTTCTTATTTTTAATAAAAGTTTGAATTTGATTAAAATCTGAAACGATGGCGATGCAGGCAGCGAAGCGCGCGAACGTGAGTTCACATGATTCACAATAACAACTTTAATCTTTCATTTAGACTCCGTTGTGAGGTAGCTAATTGCTAACTAGCTTAACAACAGTTAGCATTGAGTAACAACGCAGCAAGTCCTCTGTTTATATATTATTATGTATATGTCTGTATATTTATTTATATAAACATATACACACCCACACTGTTTATATATTATTATGTATATGTCTGTATATTTATTTATATATTCCTATACACACCCACACTGTTTATTTATTATTACACGTCATTATATATATAATGTGTGTGTATGTATGTGGGTGTATATATATATATATATATATATATATATATATATATATATATATATATATATATATATATATATATATATAGTGTATGTATATATGTATATATATATATATAATGTATGTATATATGTTTGTGTGTATTTTTGTGTGTTTGTGTATAGAGGAGGGTTATAGTAATTTTGGAACTCAGATCTGTCCATGAGAACATTAGTCTGTTTGGCTCCATCAGGTCACATGATCAGTATCTCAGCATCACTCTGTTGCCAAGTCCTCAAATGAAGCAAGCAAATGAGTTCCAAATAAATCAACCTTCTTTTGCCTTTGAAATAAGCTGACACCACTCAAAATAATTTAGTCCCCCCACAGTCCAACAGCTCGGGTTCCTCCAACAGTCCAAAAACATGGATCGAGGTCAATTGAATTCTCCAAATTTCCCCATATAGAGTGTGTGTGTGAGCGTGAGCGAGTGTGTACCCAGTGATAGATAGGTGGGCATGGTAGCTCAGTGGTCAGGGCATTGGGCTTTCAATTTGAAGGTTGGCGGTTCAAATCCCAGGTCCACTCAAGTTACCAGTGTGGGTCCTTGAGCAAGACCCTTAACCCTCATTGCTCCAGGGGGCGCTGTGATTAACCCTGTGCTCACCTTGTAAGTCGCTTTGTATAAAAGCATCCAATAAATGACCAAATGTAAATGTAGATTGGCGTCCTGTCCTGGGTGTATCTTCCCAGTGCCCGAAACGTTCTCCCATGGATGGACATGGGAAACCACCCCCTCCCCACGTGACCCTAGTAGAGGATAAAGCTGAAGATAATGGATGAATGTCTAATGTATACAGTGGTGGAAAAAAAAGTGGCAAAATTACTGAAACACAGCATTGGGTATTCAGCCAAAAACTTTGCCGTGTCATATTTTTAAAATGTGTGTTTTAAAATAAATTTTTTAGAAGGTAAGAAAATAGAGAGACTGTTTAAATGTGGAATATCACATTAAAAAATTTATTTATTTATTTATTTACTAAAACTGTTTCTAAAAGGAAAAATCTGGCACTGAACTCAAAGATTATTCATTCATTCATTATCTTCCGCTTTGTCCTATATTAGGGTCGGGGGGGTTCCCCATGCCCATCCAGGGGAGAACGTTTCGGGCGCTGGGCAGATACACCCAGGACAGGGCGGCAATCTATCGCTGGGCACACAGACACGCACAAATACACAAACTATATGGGGCAATTTGGAGAACTCAATTGACTTGAACCATGTTTTTGGACTGTGGGAGGAAACCGGAGAACCCGGAGGAAACCCATGCGGACACGGGGAGAACATGGAAACTCCACCCAGATGGGGATTTGAACCGGGAATCCCTAACGCTGAGAGGAGAACATGCTAAACCACTAAGCCCGAACTCAAAGATTAGCACTGTATAATTATTTATTATTGTTATTATTATTATTATTATTATTATTATTATTATTATTATTATTTTGTGTTTTAAAGCTTCCGTTTTGTCCCTGCTGTCTTACAGATTCGTTTACCTCCGGAGGTGAACAGGATCTTGTACATTCGGAACCTTCCCTATAAAATCACAGCTGAAGAGATGTATGACATTTTCGGGAAGTACGGACCGATTCGACAAATCCGAGTGTAAGTTTCTCTATTAATGTTTTATAATGCGTGCGTTTAAATAATGAAATGAACGATGAGTGATGAAACCAGAGACGTTCACAAGTCGAAAAATTCAAGTCTCATTACGAATTTTCAGTTTATAAGTGTCGTTGGATTAAAGCTTCTCTTTCAAAATCTAAATGTAGGTTCTTTTGCTGGAAGTCAGATCTCGAGCTTTAATTCATGTTGTCATAAATAAAAAATAAATGTAGCTTTTAACAAACTCATGAATTGAAAACATCAGAAAACAGTTTCTCCTGAAATTTAATTTATGTTGATGACTCTTGAGGTTTAACATCAGGCTTAGTGATTTAGCATGTTCTCCTCTCAGCACCAGGGATTCCCGGTTCGAATCCCCATCTGGGTGGAGTTTCCATGTTCTCCCTGTGTCCGCATGGGTTTCCACCGGGTTCTCCGGTTTCCTCCCACAGTCCAAAAACATGGATCAGGTCAATTGAGTTCTCCAAATTGCCCCATATAGAGTGTGTGTGTGAGTGAGTGTGTGTACAGTGATAGATTGGCGCCCTGTCCTGGGTGTATCTGCCCAGCGCCCGAAACGTTCTCCCCTGGATGGGCATGGGGAACCCCACTGCGACCCTAATAGAGAATAAAGCGGAAGATAATGAATGAATGAATAATTAACATCAGATAACAATCAGATCAGGACGGCACGGTGGCTTAATGGTTGGCATGTTCTCCTCTCAGCACTGGGGATCCAGGTTCGAATCCCGATTTGGGTGGAGTTTCCATGTTCTGGGTTTCCCCACAAAAATTTATTTATTTCATAAATGTAAATGAAACAATTTTCAGCTTAAGTTTAACCAATTTACATAAAAGTGACATGTTCAAAATTATTCATACCCTTAATAAATAATGAAATAATATAATAATAAGTAAATAATAGAAAGAAAAAGGCATTACCATGTGACACGCCGTTATTTTGTGATTTTTTAAAAAATGTTTTTTTTTCATGTCACTTTTATTTTGCGAGAAGAAACAAAATAAAAGTGAAACACAAGCTTAAATGAATATCTTGTTAACCACGTGTTGTCTATTGACAGCGGGAACACTCCGGAAACCCGAGGAACAGCATACGTGGTGTATGAGGACATTTTCGATGCTAAAAACGCCTGCGATCACCTGTCTGGATTCAATGTCTGCAACAGATACCTCGTCGTTTTGTACTACAACGCAAACAGGGTACGTTATAGAGCTGTTGAGGCAGTTTATTTATATATATACACACGTGTGTGTGTGTGTATGTATGTGTGTGTATATATATATATATATATATATATATATATATATATATATATATATATATATATATATATATATATATATAAATATATATAAATTGTCATGATGATGTCATTCTGTTTTAATAATCCGATTTCGTCGCTCTGTGTTCGCAGGCCTTCCAGAAAATGGACACGAAGAAGAAAGAGGAGCAGCTGAAGCTTCTAAAGGAGAAATACGGCATCAACACGGATCCTCCGAAATAACTGAGCAAATAATTATTTTTGTTGTTTTTTACTATATTAATTAAGAGTAAACATGACGCTGTACAGTTAGTTACGTCTGTGTAATGACGAGCGCTTCAGCTTGTATTTTTGGGTGGTTGGTTGATTGTTGGTTATTATTAAAGCAAACTTTTTTTTTTAAAGTGTCGCATCAGAATCCTTGTTTTGTTTGAGTCTTAGAATAAGGTTTTTTTTTATTTCTCCGTACTTCATTTAATGACGCTGCAGGGGTTTTCCTCAGAGTTCTCAGATTTCCTTGATTCCTACGTTGATTCAGGGTGAATTGGCTACTCTATATTGCCTTTATTTAAATTGCCCCTATATACAGTAGTGTGGGTGTAAGAGTGTATACTCAGTGCTGGATTGGCGCCCAGGCTCTGTCCAGTAATTGTTACGTGTGAAGAGCTGGTTATACTTCAAAGAAAACACAAGAAGAGCAGTTTGATTGACACAGTGCATCATGTGACTAGATCAGCAGATCTAAAACAGGCAGATCCTGGAGGGTACTTAGTTGAGAGGGCTCCCTGGAACAGCCTAATTTCAGTGCCATACCCTCAACTAATGATGAGCTGGGTGGAGAGCTGACAGACTGATCCCAGATCAACCACCCAACACCACCAACACTCCGATCTACAGTTTTAATCTACAGAATTAATTAAACGTGTTTAATTAATTAAACGTCTAAATTAAATGTGTTTTTAATCTACTTTTAAAGATTGATAGTGATTCTGA
This sequence comes from Corydoras sp. C115, assembly GCA_019802505.1. NCBI lineage: Eukaryota > Metazoa > Chordata > Actinopteri > Siluriformes > Callichthyidae > Corydoras > Corydoras sp. C115. Next base: position 64,828 of record JAFMOC010000276.1, read on the forward strand.
ATTGCGAACAGTAACTCAAACTGGGCACACACACTCTATATGGGGCAGTTTGAAGAACTCGATTGACCTTGAATCCATGTTTTTGGACTGTGGGAGGAAACCGGAGGAAACCCACGCAGACACGGGGAGAACATGGAAACTCCACCCAGATTGCGATTCGAACCGGGAACCCCTAGTGCAGAGAGGAGAACATGCTAAACCACTAAGTCACAATGCCACCCTCCACCAGCAGTCATTTTCTTTATTCTAAGTGCTAAAAGTAAAGCAGCACCTTGTGGGTGGAGCTTACATGTTGGCTTATACAATTGAATGAGTTCAATTAATAGAATCATCAGCCTAAGCTTAGCTTTAAATGTCTGGAGGATGGCAGAGAGCGCTCCACTTGGGTGGACATGTCTCTTTCGGGCCAGCGACATGTGGAGGAGACTTTACAAGCAAGATGGAGATATTCTACGACCTTTCTGCTCTGCTGGTAATGTAGTGTTTCACCTTTAAATCCACTTGCCCTGTGTGATCTGTGAGGATGTTTTAAGAGTTATGCATCGTAGTCCAGTGGAAAGACATTTTGGTGTGGAGACTGTCACGGCTGGACAAACCTGGTACCTTAGTAGCGACCCTAGTAGAGGATAAAGCAGAAGATGATGGATGGATGGAAAAGCACCAGTTGAAGGATGAACTGAGTCAAAGAAGGTCTAATTCAGATGACGTGCTCTAAAAACAAAAATGTTTTTCTTTTTGTACTTTTATTGTTTTATTGTACGGTGTCCTGGGTGGCACGGAGGCCTAATGGTTGGCATGTTTTGCCTCTCAGCGCTAGGGATTCCCGGTTCGAATCCCCATCTGGGTGGAGTTTCCATGTTCTTCCCGTGTCTGTGTGGGTTTCCTCCGGGTTCTCCAGTTTCCTCCCACAGTCCAAAAACATGGATCAAGTCAATTGAATTCTCAAAAATTGCCCCATTTAGAGTGTGTCTGTGTGAGTGAGTGTGTGCCCAGCGATGGATTGGCGCCCTGTCCTGGGTCTATCCGCCCAGCGCCCGAGACGTTCTCCCCTGGATGGGCTTGGGGAACCCCACCCGCGACGCTAATAGAGGATAAAGCGGGAGATAATGAATGATTTTTATATATATATATATATATATATATATATATATATATATATATATATATATATATATATATATATATATACACATATGGACACACACACACACACACACACACACACACATATATATATATATATATATATATATATATATATATATATATATATATATATATATATATATATATATATAGTACTTTTGAATGGACTGGACCGAGGCTTTATAGTTTATATTTCTGTTTTATGGTTTTATCATTTTATGATGCATTTTTTTGTCTTGAAAACACATTTAAGTATATATATATATATATAAAGCAGAGTGCTGGACTTTTATCTTGTTATATTTAATAATAACGTGTATCTCTTGTCTAAGCCGCATTAACCTACGTTTTAAACGTTTTAAAATACTTCAGAGTTTTTAATGTTAAGTTTATAATAACATTTGTGAAGCTGCAATTCAGACACTTTAAACTTTAAAATTTTAAAACTTTCTTTTTGAAGTTGGTCGTTAGTTGGTGGGCGTGGCTTCACCGATTGGGCGCCAAACAACCGAATTGTCGAGCGATAGGCTTTGTGTCGACGTGATGTAGCGTTTGAGGTAAGATTTTTTTTTTTTATTAAAAATTAATCTATATTTATTTTTTTTAATTATTTTTTATTTTTTTATATTTATTTAACAAACTCGAAATAATAAGATATTGTAAAAAAAAAAACGGTTGTAGTTTGAAGTGGGTGTGGACGGTCATCTATTTCTTAGTAATTAACAATTATTGAGGATTATTAAACGCAAGGGGATCTAATAGGAATATGGTGTAATTAGCGTTATACATGTTTTTGTAATTATTAAGGACTAAATGGATACACATCATTTCCTCGTTGCTACATAAGTGATGTTACTATTGTGTTAAAGCTAATTCCTTTAACCCTGTTGGCTAATTTAACATTTTAATAGTAAAATAGTTTAATAGTTATTCACACACAGGCTATTTATTTATGTTAATAAAGTAACATTTGAACCTTTTTCATTTGTTTTATCGTTTTATCGTTTGTTTGCCGTATTTCGTTCTTAGTTTTAGTCATAGTTTATATTCTGTAGATTTAGCATTTTATAAATCGCCAGAGTTTTTAATATCATGGAAAAGTTCTTTCTTTCGAGATTTAATTGCAAACAAATTGTAAACCGGCATATTTTATCTTCACTACATTAATAAACACAACTTATTAAACGGGTCGTTCCCGTTCTTAAATCTGATTGGCTGAGCCGTTTGTCCAGCCGTGGCGTCATTGACAATAGCACACACCTCTGAGCGCTTCATATTCGTGTCAATGCGTGAAATACAATAAATTAATTAAAATTATAAAATGCAAATTAATTTAAACAGTAAGCACTAAACCTGTACATCGCGTTATGCAATTCGGCCAATAGATGGCAGTGTTTGATTGTTAGAGAAGCCGGAGTCTTTATCCTCAGTGTTGGTGTTGACTAGATTATGTCGCGGAAGATTAGATTATTAACAATTTTGCGTTCAATAAACGTTATTTCTGAATCAAACCTTGTTTTTTTTTTTTTTTGTAGTGTGTTTGTAAGCGTTTTATTAAAGTAATAAGACACTCAAAGTTGTGTATTATTGTGAATAATTATTGGGAATTATAAAAGCAGGGAAACTCATGGGCACTTTATTTACAGGAGTCTTAAAGGCACTACTAACAGTACACTATTTACTGGTGGTTATACAGTATAGCGAGAACTGTAATACAGAATTAAATATATGTATAAACACCAAAAAACAAACAAACCTGTGATACAAAAAAATCTGCAAAAAGTGATCTGCGATATGCTGTAGAGAAGAACCCTGTTTTTAAGCATTTAATAAAAATATAAATATATAATGTAAATATGTAAATATATAATATTATGTAGTTAAAAGTGCTGGAAAATTAAACAAAATCTCATTCTCCAATTCCTCTAGTAAATAACTGATTCACAAATCCTGTTCTGCAATGTTGTAATGTTATTTGTTTTATCACTTTGTTGCATATTTATTATTAAAAAATAATAAAATTTACTATCCATCCATCCATCTTCTGCTTTATCCTCTACTAGGGGGTTCCCCATGCCCATCCAGTGGAGAACGTTTCGGGCGCTGGGCAGATACACCCAAGACAGGACACCTATCACTGTACACACACTCACTCACACACACACACACACACACACACACACACACACACACACACACTCTATATGGGACAGTTTGGAGAATTCAATTGACCTTGATCCATGTTTTTTAGACTGTGGGAGGAAACCGGAGAACCCGGAGGAAACCCATGCGAACACGGGGAGAACATATTTGTATATTTTATACAAATTTTTTGTATAGTATAGGGGTTTGAACCGGGGATCCCTAGCACTAAGAGACGAACATGCTAACCATAAAATTATATAATTAAAAGTGCTAGACAATAAAAAAAATTTGATGCTCCAATTCCTCCAAATCCCGTTCTACGATGTTGTAATGTTATTTGTTTTGTCACTTTGTTTGTTGCAAATTTGTTAATAGAAACAATTAAAATTTGGTCATTTTATTTAATGTAGATCCTGTAATGTGGGGACTTTGATGAATAACAATAATATGGGAAGATCTGTACAATATCATGGTTTGGGGGGCTTGTCATGTTATGATTCTTAAAATCCTGTAATGGATTTTGTACTGATTTAATAAATGAGTCTACGTTTCTTTGCAGATGCTGTCAGAACGTGGAACAATTCGAAAACCCGAATCTTTAAATAACAAAATGATGTCGTCTGTTCATGAACTCCCATCACACGGAACAAAATTGTCGGTTCTCATAACCAGGGTGACCCTGAACCCCACCTGTGTTCTGATAAAGTTTTGGGGGATTTTTGACCAAGACAGGAGATTAGAGTACGGCCAGGTGAAAAAGGAAATTCAGTTCCCCGGGGAACCTTTCCATAAAGCCGAAGGAGAACCCGGTGACCTGTGCCTTGCGCAGGTCTATGAAACTTGGTTCCGAGCACGTATCGTGTCGCGGAACAACGCCGAGTACAGCGTGTTTCTCATCGACGAAGGAAGAACCATTGGGGCAACCCCGAACACTCTGGCGTGGGGCCGGGCGGAATTTTTCAGTTTGCCCCCTGAGGTTGAATTCTGCGTTCTTTCTAATGTTTTGCCCCTATCATCTGAGAACAGATGGTCGAATATGGCCTTGGAGTTCCTGAGGACCATTTGCGGGAGAACCTTTAGTGCCACCGTTCAGGATGTTTTGGTTCCACTGCGAACGTTTCTGTTGGATATCCCGTGCCTTTCCAGGCAAATGTACCAGATGGGGTTTTCCAGGGAGTTTGCAAACGAAACGTTCAAAAACTTTGCAATAAAGTCTCTGGATTGCAAAGGTAGCCTTCCAGAACCGCTGAGACTTGCGTTGACGAGTCTCGATGTGGCGGAACGTGAGAACGTTAAGATGGATTACCTTTATCCAGAGTTGCAACCCAAAACGGTGGAGGCTGTCGTCGTGACGGAGGTCACCAGTCCACTCCGTGTTTCCTGTCAGCTCAAAGTTTTCTCCCATGAACTCCAAAAGCTGACGGAACAACTAACTCGGTATTACGATCGCCGAGTTGGAGCGAGCTTCGCCAAATTTGAGAACCTGGGTGCGCCTTGTGCAGCCAAAGGAACCGATGGAAAGTGGTACCGTGCCACGTTGCAGCAGGTCATGGCGTCCAACATGGTGGAGGTTTTGCTCGTGGATTATGGATGTAAACAGTTTGTTCCGAAGGAGAACGTTAAACCTCTGCCCATGGAGTTTTTCCGAATGCCTGTCTTGACATACATCTGTTGCCTTCACGGTCTTCTCGACGGAGGCTGGACGCCCTCACAGATCGATCGTCTGAAATCTTTGCTGCTGAAAAGAAATGTGGTGGCGAAATTCGAATACCGAAGCCCCGCGGAGGGGGTTTACTACATCACCCTGTACGGAGACGAAAACACCAACATCAACAGGCTCTTTGCGTCGGAGGGGACCGGTCTAATGGAGTCCGGTAGCGTTCCTGAAGAGATATCGTTCTTGAAAACCATCAAAACCATCTCATCGGAGGTTCTCAGCAGTAACCTGCCCGTGTTCTTTACTGAAAGTCTCAAGCCCAACACTTCCTACTTGGCCGTCGTGCAGCATGTTGATAGTCCCTCAAAGTTCTGGATTCAAACAGAGCGCTATGCTGTGGAATTTGACCAGCTGATGAAGGACCTGGAGGACTTGGAACCGAGCAGTGCCTGTGGATTGATTACCAACCCTGAGTCTGGTCTTCTGTGTCTGGCCAAATCTCAAGACGACGTGTTCTACCGAGCTGTGGTGTGTCACGTCCTTGAAGCCAAAGTGGAAGTTTACTATCTTGACTATGGAAACCGAGAACTCGTCGATTGCTTTTCCCTTCGGGAGTTGCCGCTGAGGTTCCAGAAACTTCCAGCCTTGGCAGTGAAGTGCGCCCTGTCCGTTGTACAGCCGAAACGCGACCACTGGGACGAGAAGGCCACCTTATTCTTTTCCAAAGCCATTCTGGATAAACCTCTTGATGTATTGGTAGTCGCCAAGTCCCAGGACACTCATTTCGTCCGGATCTTCAATCCCGGTTTGAAAGGAGAGAGCGATCTGGCGGAGATGCTATGTAGCGCAGACTTTGCCAAACCGGCAACTTTTCAAGTGGACGCAGACGAACTGGCCGTGGACTCGGCCCTCGTTCCGACTCAGAGTTCCGTCCGCACGGTGTTCAAGACTCGCTCGCCGTCTCCAACGTTCCGAGAGTACACTTTTCCAGTTGGCAGCACCTTCGATGTCACGGTGTGTCACATCGAGAGCCCGAATGACTTCTGGTGTCAGAAAACCAACAATGCGGTGTGCCTGAAGGTGCTGATGGAGGAACTTCAGGAGTTCTACAAAAACAGTCAGTTCGAGCTTCCATTGGAGACGGCCTGCGTCGCTCGTCACCCCGAAAACGGTTATTGGTATCGGGTGTGGGTCATCCAAAAACACCAAACCCATGCCACGGTATTGTTCGTCGACTACGGGGAGACCAAACTGGTCAGCTTCCGCGACCTTCGCAACATCAACCCGGCGTTCCTGAAGTTGGAAGGACAGGCGTTCCGTTGCAGCCTGTACAGTTTTCACTCCACCGCTCATTCTGCTTTGGAGTGGAGTCCCGAGGACACAGTGCTGTTTAGAGAGTTTGTAGACAATGCCGCCTTGGCCAACATCGTTTTGAAATGCACGGTATACGCCGTAATGTACGACTCGCAAAAAGTGGTGTTCAATGTGGTGGATTTGGAGACGCCCTTCCAGAGCGTCTGCAGTCATCTGATTCCGAGACGGTTGGCGGGAGGCGTCCCGTCCCAGAAAACACTGCCCCCTTTGTGCCTGGATACGTTCTACTACTCCACCCACGGAATCAGGACCGGCTCGGAAGAAGTCGTCCGCATCACCCACGTGGAGACCGTAAATCGCTTCTTCTGTCAGCTGGAAAGAAATTCCCTCAAGATTCACAAACTTCAGCAAAGAATGAGCGAACTGTGCAAACAGCTCGAGAACGCGGACTGTTCCAAGACCTTCGGGAACATTTGCTTTGCCAAATACAGGAACGGAATGTGGAACAGAGGGCTGATCCATTCCCTACAGCCTTCGGTTGTGGTGCACTTTGTGGATTATGGGGACTTGCAGGAAGTGGCTCTGTCAGACATCCTGCCAGTTCCCGTTGAAGCTGGTGAAATTATGTCGGTCCCCATGCAGGCCGTGGAGTGCCAGCTTTCGGACATGCCTCGGGATATGCCGGGCAAGGCGAACGTGTGGTTCAAAAGCCGCGTTACGGAATGTTCTCTGAAAGCGTTGATAGTCGCCAAGGAGCCATGTGGCAAATTGGTAGTTGAGCTGTACGATGGGAACACTCAGCTGAATATGGTGATCAAGGCCGAATTTGGCGTTGGGGCGAAGAAAAATGACTTGAGCGAAGATCACGTGATGGAAAACGCGAGGTCGTGTAAAATCCAACAAGGACAGCCAGTCTGCACTCCAGAAACCTGGAGGTCTCGGAGAAGTCCCAACTCCACATTGAAAAATGTTCGGGAGTCGACGAAAACCAAAGTGAATCAAGCGCCAATGGTCCAACCAAAACTCCTCAATGAAGCTGACCTCCCTGCCGAGACGATCACTCCAGGACTGGCGACTGAGGTCTTCATCTCGCATTACAATTCTCCGTCAAGCTTCTTCATCCAGTTGGTAGAAGACGAACGCTTGATATGCTCCATGGTGGAGAAGTTGAACGATGACTACACGGGCCATGACCCCGTGGTGTCCTCTGACCTTCGTGAAGGACACTTGGTCACGGCTGTGTTTCCCGAGGACGACTCCTGGTATCGTGCGGTTGTCCGTCGTGCTCCCGTGGTTGGCCTGGTAGTCGTGGAGTTCATTGACTTTGGGAACACCGCAGAAGTTTCGGTTACAAAAGTGTGTGTCCTGGATCGCACCTTGTTGTCTCGCAGATACAGTGTTGAGTGCTCGTTGACGGAACCGCTGAGCGCCGAGATGGCTTCTAAGTTTAAAGACGAAACTAAAACGGATAAAACCATGGCGTGCACTTTTGTCCAACGGTCCGGAGACGTGTGGGAGGTCCAGCTTGAGATGTTCTTGGACCATCCCGTGTTACCTGAAGAACCACCCATGGAATCCAATGTGTGCCCAAGGAATCCAACGCTTTCCGTTGAGCAGTCCTTCACCGGATATGCGTCGTATATTAACGGTCCGGAGCTTTTTTGGTGTCAGTTCGCCGAGTCTGACAAACTGCAGGAGATTTCTGACACCATCCAAAAGGTGGGATTGGAGAACGCAGCAGTTGACGGAGATTGGATTTCCCCTGGAAGCGGCTGCATGGTGCTATTTGCCGAGGACCAACTTTGGTACCGTGCGAAGGTGACCTCTAAAACTCAGGACAAGCTGTCGGTTTTGTTCGTAGACTATGGAAACGAGTCGAACGTCAAAATGAGTGAAGTTAGACCCCTCCCGCTGGAAGTGGCAGAAGTACCGGGTCAGGCAGTCGCCTGCCGGCTTGATCTGCGGAGTTACTCTTGGGATGGTAAGGCAGCGGAACGGTTCTTCGAGCTCATCAGCGACAAGCTGTTACACATTACGGTTTTGGAATTAAACGAAGCCTCCAACGCCGGCGTTCTGCATTCGGTTCGAGTGGAATGTGATGGAGTTGTGATCAACGATGTAATGGAACAGCATGGAACAGAAACTGGCACCGAACCACCAAAGGAACCCATCGAAACCTCCAGCATAAGTCAGATTAGTACCAACTCACTTTCCATGGAGCATTCCGAGGATGAAGATATGGAGTCCATGATTCTGCTTGACCATCAATCTTCAGATGTAGAGATTCTGGATGTGGCAACCCCAGTCCGTGACGATGAGATGACCAATGGCGCTTTGCCGATAGAGGAGCTTCAACTTTCAGAAGCAGACCTGCAGTCCTCCAGTGCATGGCTCGAGCACCTTGAAGATGATCCTGAAGCAGATGTTCCGATTCATGCTGATGATGCTGATGATAATCTGGATGCCATCAAACCAGAAGACGTCTGGAGTCCATCACGTGAGACAGATGTTTCGAGCGAAACGGGACCACAGCATGAAGATCACACCCAAGAGAACCCCGAAGAACCTCCATCTCAGGAGAGCCAGATATCTGAAGCAGCGTTCCGAGGTCAAAGTCCACCTCACTCTTGTGCTTCAGAGGATGAAGTCGGTCATGAGGTGGTTCAATCAGGTAAGCGCAAAGTTTGACCAACTCATGGCTTGATTTGTTGGTGCGTTCGTTTAGATCAGTGGTTCGTAAATGGTGGGCCACGACCTAAAAGTGGGTTTTGTTGACTTATTAGATCAGGGTTTCTCAAATGGTGGGTCTTGGACGTGGGGGAGGGGTTGGTGATCGTCTTCACAGGGAGGTCAGCTTCATTGGGGAGTTTTAGTTGGACCTTTGATGCTTTATTCATTTTGGTTTTCGTTGAATCCCGAACGGTCTCGATCCCGAATCTCAATGTTCTGGAGTTGGGACTTCTCCTCCAGGTCCAAAACCTTGGGGTGGGGTGGACTTGGGTCAGGGGGTTGGGGTCGTGGACCGCTTGTAAGTTAACACAGTGGAACAGATTCCGTGTTTGTCGACGTCTTTTTTTTCGATGCCTTGCTTTGCATTTACAGCGTGATCACATGACGCGTCTCATTGTATCCTATGTTAAGTTTCCCATGACCTAAAAATAAAAGAAAGATTTCCAGATCCAGCAGCCGTCGAAGAAAAAGAGCAGAATGACGATCAAGTTAAAGAAGAAAAACATAATAAAAAATCTGAATACGTTGAAATAAAAAAAAAAAGAAGCGATAAAGAAGGTTAATGTAGCGTACGACGTTAACAAGCTTACAAACCGAGACTAAAGAAAGTTATTCATTTACATCACACTACAAATTTACAAATGTAAACACCGTTCCATTAAATGTTCATTTACTATTTACAATTTTTTTTTATTAAATACAGTGTATATATAATTTCTTTGTTCTGTTTTCAGTATTAAACACAACTTTTTATTCTCTATAAAATGCGTTTGATGTATTTTAGAGTCTAACAAATTGACTAGATTTGATTTGATTTAATTTAGATTTATTTCAAATGGGAACAGGTGCCTCGGGTTTCAAGAATTGTTTGAGGATGGAATAACGACGAAAAAAAATTTATTTTGTCCTGGTCTTTTATTTTGGATCAAGAAGGAAATGGGGAGAGGTGCGCGTCAGACGCATTCTAGTTGTGATTGTAACCATCATTCGTTTACTGTTTAATTTTGTAATGGTCAAACGCAAATCTATCCGGAGAATTTGGATGTGGATTTTTGTTCATTGAGGACGAGCTTTTCATTAACGTATTCGCTCTTAAATTCACGTTGCGCGCGTGTGTATGTTCAAATGTTTCCTAATTGTTACTTTTCAAAATTAAATTTGTTGGGTTTGTAGTCTATAAAAGTGGCTCGCGACTTAACGACCATGAGAACGTGTGCGTTCTGGTGGCGACCCGTTGAGAACCACTGATTTAGACGATTTAATCTAGTTATTCTACACTAAACGCCCCAGCTGTTTTTAACCAACATGCGAGGTCCCCAAACTGTTCATTCAAATTTAAAAGTGAACCAATGGTACGCAATGAAATGAGGCAATTTAATGATCGAGGTTTTCCCCGTACTTTATCGTACCGTTATTTTTATGCATGTTTTTGAAGATATTCCTGTCATGTTATTATGCGTTATAGCGTTTTTTTCCGCATATAAATGTGTTATTTTAACGAAGGTTATATCTGTTAGATTTTGGCGACCTGAGGAGACCTGCAGAGATTTGTGTCGGGTTCGAATGTGCCGTCTGGTCTCAGGCGCACGAAAGCTGGTGTCGAGCGCGTACTGTAAAAATTGCTAATGATCATATGATGGTAAGTATACTAACATTTACTAACAATTTTTTTTTTTTTGCGTATAGAGTGGTTTTGAATTCCAACAGGTTTCCGGTTATTTGGCAGGTCCTGCTTTTGGACTTCGATTGGCTGATGATTGTTGATCGGATGAACATATTTGAAATTGTTCCGAAGGAAACCTTACAGGTATAAACTAAGATTAATTTAGTAATTGTAATATTGGTTGTGCATTGTAGGTGTCATTGCAGCGATGTTGTAACAAGGGGTCGGTACAAATTGGCATTATTACGAAGTAATATTTAAATTTTTTACGAAGTATTTTAATTATATTTAAACTACGTGCTGTCACGGTGTAGCTAGCCACACGTCCCGCTCCTGTTGGCCCATGGGAACCCGGCATTTAAAACGATAAGAACAATCTTGCGCTCATATGTCCATAGAATGATTCAGCAATTTAGGCTGGTCAGTGTGTTTTTGGGTAAACTAAACCTTCCAACACATCTTTGTATTATTTTTTTTATTAATTAATTTATTTGTATTTATATATATATATATAAATTAATGGAAATTTACGAGAGAAGTAGTCCAGTTTCATGTAGGCGTCTTCTGATTGTTGTCGCACTCGCAGGTTTCCTTGCAACGGGACGCTGTGTTCTTCGCACAGTTTAGTACGGGCCTCACGGTACATTACGCGCTTTTAGACCAAAAAAATGGGTGGAGCCAAAACAAAGCGGCGAGTTGTACTCCCGAGCTCGTCCCTTAGCTGTAAACCCCTCTAAACATGCCGTGCTGAGTGTATTTCGGTTTAGAGGCATCCAAATACTGCCATCCAGTGGCCAAATTGCAGAACACAGTTTCTAAAAAAACATCAGGAAAATAATGTATTGTACATCACGCATTAATACGAATGTGTGTTATTGTCAATGATGTCACGGCCGGACAAACGATTTAAGAACCGGATTTGGGTGGACGGAATCCAATTACTAAATGTCATTCAAAAACTAATTAAGACTGGAATGCTGTAATGTTTTCATAGTATTATTTAGTAATATTAATAATGTTACGTTTTATATCCGTTTTTATTGAAAGCCTGTTGAATAAAGCGATTCTGTGATGTGTTTTAGGAACAAAGTGTTGGTGATGAACCCGAGGAACAGGATTTGATTGACGCAGACCCCTGTAAGTTGTACTTTTCTTTCTTAATGGTTGCGTTAATCAAACAGGAAAACCGCGAGACGCTTTCATATCAGGGTTTAGCAACGCGATCAAAAAAATTATCGAACCTTTGATCGGCTTTCTGAGTGAATACGCAAAACCCCCACCCCCCTTGCTGTGGATTCTATTAATTAGTTCTATTTATTAATTAAGCAATTTATATATAGCGTGTTTTTTTTTATTACAATAGTACGTCGTCACAAAGCAGCTTTAGGGAGTTCTAAGCATTTAAACCCCCAAAGAGTAAGACCAAGAGACAGCGGCAAGACAAAACTCCCTGTCATTGATTTTTTAAGGAGGAAACCTTGAGGACAGAGGCTCGGGGGGGTGGTGGGATTGACGCAGTGCATAATGTGACTCCGACGTCATGGACTAGAGCAGCAGAACTTAAAGGGGCAGATCCTGCAGGGTTCTTACTTAGTTGCGAGGGCTCCCTGGAGCAGCATCATTTCAGAGCCACACCCCTCTACTAATCACAGACTGATCCAAGATCAGCCACCCAACACCACCAACACTCCGATCTACACCTTTAATCTACAGAATTATTCATTCATTCATTATCTTCCGCTTTATCCTCTATTAGGGTCGCGGGGGGGGGGTTCCCCATGCCCATCCAGGGGAGAACGTTTCGGGCGCTGGGCAGATACACCCAGGACAGGACACCAATCTATCGCTGGGCACACACTCACACACAAACACAAACACACTCTATGGGGCAATTTTGAGAACTCAATTGACTTGATCCATGTTTTTTGTACTGTGGGAGGAAACCGGAGAACCCGGAGGAAACCCACGCGGACACGGGGAGAACATGCAAACTCCACCCAGATGGGGATTCGAACCGGGAATCCCTAGTGCTGAGAGGAGAACATGCTAAACCACTAAGCCACCGTGCCACCATCTAGAGAATTAATTAAACACTAAATTAAAGAAATGTGTCTTTAATCTTCGTTATTCCGTAACGCACGACTTCCTGAGCATTTTATGTTAAAAACGGCGTTCTTACAACGAACTAAAGGAATGTTTTGTTTATTTCGTCTCTGCATCCCGCTGTGTTTTGCAGCTGGAGCAGCATCAGAGCGCGAGACCCTGGACCAGCAGAACCTCGCCTCCATCACTCACCTGATACTCAAAGTTCAGGACACGCCCGACGAGGTCACCCCCGAATGATCCGGGTCGTCAGCCTGCGCTGCTGCCATGGTGACCGCTCACCTGACCTCCCTCCCTGCGATCGGTTCAGCTCGTTAACTGAGGTCATTAATAATCGTTTTGTTGGATTGATTAGTTCTGCTTCCGAAGCTTTTGAGCGCTGGGAAGTGTTTTTTTTTTTGTTGTTGAATGTTAAAATTTGATGACCGGCACTTTTTTTTGTTGTTGTTGCCTTTGTTGAGTTTGCGTCGTTTTCTGTTGCATTAACGTTACACTGGAGATCATTAAAGCCATCACACTGAATATTTACATAAAAATAAATCTTCATTTATTTTATTTAAAATACAACACAACACCAGTTGGCATGGTGGCTTAGTGGTTAGCATGTTCTCCTCTCAGAGCTTGCGATCCAGGTTCGAAGAATCTATCCAGAGAATGTTTCGGGCGCTGGGCAGATACACCCAGAACAGGGTGCCAATCTATCACTGTACACACACTATATAGGGGCAACATAGAGCATTCAAATTACCTTGAATCCATGTTTTTGGACTTTGGGAGGAAACCGGAGAACCTGGAGGAAACCCACACTGACATGAGGAGAACAGTGCTGAGAGGAGAACATACCAACCACAAAGCCACCCACATGGGGGGGTGGGTTCCCCAATGTCCATCCAGGGGAGAACGTTTCGGGCGCTGGTCAGCGACACCCAGGACAGGACACCAATCTATCACTGTACACACACTCACTCACACACACTCTATATGGGGCAATTTGGAGCAGAATTTACCTTGAATCCATGTTTTTGGACTGTGGAAGAGAACCGGAGAACCCAGAGGAAACCCATGCGGACACGGGGAGAACATGCAAACCACCCAGATTGGGATTCGAACCGGGAATCCCCAGTGCTGAGAGGAGAACATGCCAAACACTAAGCCACCGTGACACCCCCTGTATTATTCCATCATTTGTTTATTTATCTTCATAAGATGAAGACGGGGGCGGCTTAGTGGTTTTGCATGTTCTCCTCTCAGCACTAGGGATTCCTGGTTCAAATCCCAATCTGGGTGGAGTTTCCATGTTCTCCCCATGTCTGCGTGGGTTTCCTCCGGGTTCTCCGGTTTCCTCCCACAGTCCAAAAACATGGATCAAGTCAATTGAATTCTCCAAATTGCCCCATATAGAGTGTGTGTGTGTGAGTGTGTGCCCAGCGATGGATTGGCGTCCTGTCCTGGGTGTATCTGCCCAGCGCCCGAGACGTTCTCCCCTGGATGGGCATGGGGAACCCCCCCGTGACCCTAATAGAGGATAAAGCGGGAGATAATGAATGAATGAAAGATGAAGACGTGCAGCTTAATTTACATACAGCTCACTCTCAGCTGAATGAAACGTGTGCAACACTGCCCCCTGGTGGTTCCAATCAGCAGTGAATACAATAGGCACTGAAAGGATGTTCCCCTTAAATAAAGTCAACTCCTCGTTCCGTAACAAGAGTTTGTTATAATAAGATGTAAAGTTATATGAGATTAAAGACAAGTGGTTTACAGCAAAAAATGTATTTAATAATTTAATAAATTGAATAAAACTTCCACCGTATTTCCTTAATATTTTAATTATATACAAGACACAGACGGCTGATTACAGTAACATCAGAGCTCTTAACTCTTTGTAGTGTAAATACTTTGCTGATTAGATTGATGTTCTGATGAAGTTCTAATAATTACCACAAATAAACCGAAGCGCACTGAGACTGGATCCCGGTCGTAGAGCTTCCACGGCTGTAATCATTTCCCTTAATTTTTTTTATAATTATGTATAAAATTGATGTATATATGTATAAAAAGTCCAGCAGTTATACTGACAATAAAAACGTGAAGGTTGCCCTGAAGGTGGCGCTGTGTAATCAGATGGAGGACTGCAGGAGGGTGATGTTGGTGCCGGGAATCAGGTGATCGTCTTTTCCGTCTATTAAATGATCCCACTGATTGAACTCTCGGTCCAAACCTGTAAAACAAAACGAGACAGCGGGACGGATTACGGAACCGTCATGTGATTCACGTTCCCTCATTAGTCTGATTTTTATTTTTATTATTTTTTTTAGAAATTTTTATTACTCCACCGTTTTTGTCTCCCTTTCTTTAAAAGTGGGCACCCTCACCACTGAGCTACCACGCCCACGCGTTCCCATGTTAGCCAAAATTTGACACTACGACACTTTTCCAACAGACATTCCCGGATATCTCACAGCCACTATATTTATTTTTATTTGCGATTGCTATTATATTTTTATACTTACATTTTTATTATAGGCTGCTATATTGAATTATATATAAAAAAAAAAAATTTAAATGTCTTTTTTTTTTTTTTATTCTACCACTAATGGCAAACTGGGTCCGTGAAATGGAATTTCGTTTACATTTCACGTAAGCGTTTTGGGTAAAAAACGTAAAGCTATAGTAAGACGTAATTTTTTGGTAAAAAAACAAAAACAAACCATAAGGCTATATTAAGACGTCATTTTTGGAGAAAAAAACGTAAGGCATCATTTTAAGACGTCATTTTTGGAGAAAAAAAAAAACAAGGCTATAGTAAGACGTCATTTTTTGGTATAAAAAAAAAAAAAAGTAAGGCTATAGTAAGACGTCATTTTTGGTAAAAAAAAAACAAGGCTATAGTAAGACTTCATTTTTGGGTAAAAAACGTAAAGCTATAGTAAGACATCATTTTTGGCGAAAAAAAACGTAAAGCTATAGTAAGACGTCATTTTTTGGTAAAAAAAAAAAAAAATGTAAAGCTATAGTAAGACGTCATTTTTGGAGAAAAAAAACGTAAGGCATCATTTTAAGACGTCATTTTTGGAGAAAAAAAAAACAAGGCTATAGTAAAACTTCATTTTTGAAGTTCATAGTAAGACATAGTAAGACAACTTCATAGTAAGACATCATTTTTGGGTAAAAAACGTAAAGCTATAGTAAGACGTCATTTTTGGGTAAAAAACGTAAAGCTATAGTGAGACGTCATTTTTGGAGAAAAAAAAAAAAAAACGTAAGGCTATAGTAAGACGTCATTTTTGGTAAAAAACATAAGGCTATAGTAAAACTTCATTTTTGAAGTTCATAGTAAGACATAGTAAGACAACTTCATAGTAAGACATCATTTTTGGGTAAAAAACGTAAAGCTATAGTAAGACGTCATTTTTGGGTAAAAAACGTAAAGCTATAGTGAGACGTCATTTTTGGAGAAAAAAAAAAAAAAACGTAAGGCTATAGTAAGACGTCATTTTTGGTAAAAAACATAAGGCTATAGTAAGACGTCATTTTGGATTAAAAAACATAAGGCTATAGTAAGACGTCATTTTTGGTAAAAAACATAAGGCTATAGTAAGACGTCATTTTTGGTAAAAAACATAAGGCTATAGTAAGACGTCATTTTTGGTAAAAAACATAAGGCTATAGTAAGACGTCAATTTTGATTAAAAAACAAAGCTATAGTAAGACGTCATTTTTGGAGAAAAAAAAACATAAGGCTATAGTAAGACGTCATTTTTGATTAAAAAACATAAAGCTATAGTAAGACATCATTTTTGGAGCAAAAAAAACGTAAGGCATCATTTTAAGACGTCATGTTTGGAGAAAAAAAAAAAAACGTAAGGCTATAGTAAGACGTCATTTTTGGAGAAAAAAAAACGTAAGGCATCATTTTAAGACGTCATGTTTGGAGAAAAAAAAACAAACATAAGGCTATAGTAAGACGTCATTTTTGGGTAAAAAACGTAAAGCCATAGTAAGACATCATTTTTGGAGAAAAAAAAACGTAAAGCTATAGTAAGACGTCATTTTTGATTAAAAAACATAAGGCTATAGCAAGACGTCATTTTTGGGTAAAAAACGTAAAGCTATAGTAAGACATCATTTTTGGAGAAAAAAAAACATAAGGCTATAGTAAGACGTCATTTTTGATTAAAAAACATAAGGCTATAGTAAGACGTCAATTTTGATTAAAAAACAAAGCTATAGTAAGACGTCATTTTTGGAGAAAAAAAAACATAAGGCTATAGTAAGACGTCATTTTTGGGTAAAAAACGTAAAGCTATAGTAAGACATCATTTTTGGAGAAAAAAAAACGTAAGGCATCATTTTAAGACGTCATGTTTGGAGAAAAAAATATATAAGGCGTCATTTTTGATTAAAAAAACATAAGGCTATAGTAAGATGTCATTTTTGATTAAAAAACATAAGGCTATAGTAAGACGTCATTTTTGGTAAAAAACATAAGGCTATAGTAAGACGTCAATTTTGATTAAAAAACAAAGCTATAGTAAGACGTCATTTTTGGAGAAAAAAAAACGTAAGGCATCATTTTAAGACGTCATGTTTGGAGAAAAAAATATAGTAAGACGTCATTTTTGGAGAAAAAAAAACGTAAGGCATCATTTTAAGACGTCATGTTTGGAGAAAAAAATATATAAGACGTCATTTTTGATTAAAAAACATAAGGCTATAGTAAGACGTCATTTTTGGAGAAAAACAAACAAACATAAGGCTATAGTAAGACGTCATTTTTGGGTAAAAAACGTAAAGCCATAGTAAGACATAATTTTTGGAGAAAAAAAAACGTAAAGCTATAGTAAGACGTCATTTTTGATTAAAAAACATAAGGCTATAGTAAGACGTCATTTTTGGGTAAAAAACGTAAGGCGTCATTTTTGATTAAAAAAACATAAGGCTATAGTAAGACTTCATTTTTGGAGAAAAAAATACGTAAGGCATCATTTTAAGAAGTCATTTTTGGAGAAAAACAAACAAACATAAGGCTATAGTAAGACGTCATTTTTGGGTAAAAAACGTAAAGCTATAGTAAGACGTCATTTTTGGAGAAAAAAAAAAGTAAGGCATCATTTTAAGACGTCATTTTTGGAGAAAAAAATATATAAGGCTATAGTAAGACATCATTTTTGATTAAAAAACATAAGGCTATAGTAAGACGTCATTTTTGGAGAAAAAAAAAAACAAACATAAGGCATTATTTTTGGAGAAGACGTCATTTTTGGAGAAAAAAAACAACGTAGGATTATAGTAAGACGTCATTTTTGATTAAAAAACATAAGGCAAGACGTCATTTTTGGGTAAAAAACGTAAAGCTATAGTAAGACATCATTTTTGGAGAAAAAAAAAACTTAAAGCTATAGTAAGACGTCATTTTTGATTAAAAAACATAAGGCTATAGCAAGACGTCATTTTTGGGTAAAAAACGTAAAGCTATAGTAAGACGTCATTTTTGGAGAAAAAAATACGTAAGGCATCATTTTAAGACGTCATTTTTGGAGAAAAAAAAACCGTAAGGCATCATTTTAAGAAGTCATTTTTGGAGAAAAAAAGACGTAAGGCATCATTTTAAGACGTCATTTTTGGAGAAAAAAAAAAACGTAAGGCATCATTTTAAGACGTCATTTTTGGAGAAAAACAAACAAACATAAGGCTATAGTAAGACGTCATTTTTGGGTAAAAAACGTAAAGCTATAGTAAGACGTCATTTTTGGTTAAAAAACATAAGGCTATAGTAAGACGTCATTTTTGGAGAAAAAAAAAACGTAAGGCATCATTTTAAGACGTCATTTTTGGAGAAAAAAAAAACGTAAGGCATCATTTTAAGACGTTATTTTGGACAAAAAAAAACCCGTAAGATTATAGTAAGACGTCATTTTTGATTAAAAAAACATAAGGCTATAGCAAGACGTCATTTTTGGGTAAAAAACGTAAAGCTATAGTAAGACTTCATTTTTGGAGAAAAAAAAAAAACGTAAGGCATCATTTTAAGACGTCATGTTTGGAGAAAAAAAAAACGTAAGTCTATAGTAAGACGTCATTTTTGGAGAAAAAAAATATAAGGCTATAGGTAGACGTCATTTTTGATTAAAAAACATAAGGCTATAGTAAGACGTCATTTTTGGAGAAAAAAAAAAAACGTAAGGCTATAGTAAGATGTCATTTTTGATTAAAAAACATAAGGCTATAGTAAGACGTCATTTTTGGGTAAAAAACGTAAAGCTATAGTAAGACTTCATTTTTGGAGAAAAAAAAAACAAGGCTATAGTAAGACGTCATTTTTGGAGGAAAAAAAACGTAAGGCATCATTTTAAGACGTCATTTTTGGGTAAAAAACGTAAAGCTATAGTAAGACGTCATTTTTGATTAAAAAACATAAGGCTATAGCAAGACGTCATTTTTGGAGAAAAAAAATATAAGGCTATAGTAAGACGTCATTTTTTATTAAAAAACATAAGGCTATAGTAAGACGTCATTTTTGGGAAAAAAAAACGTAAGACGTCATTTTTGGAGAGAAAAAAAACACAAGGCTATAGTAAGACGTCATTTTTGATTAAAAAACGTAAAGCTATAGTAAGACGTCATTTTTTCGTAAAAAACATAAGGCGTCATTTTAAGACGTCATTTTTTGGGGAAAAAAAAATGTAAGGCTATAGAAAAATCAGTAATTAATTACAGTAGTGACATTGGATTGAGGGTGGCACGGTGGCTTAGTGGTTTAGCATGTTCTCCTCTTAGAACTAGGGATTCCCGGTTCGAATCCCAATCTGGGTGGAGTTTGCATGTTCTCACCGTGTCTGCGTGGGTTTCCTCCGGTTTACTCCCACAGTCCAAAAACGTGAATCAAGGTCAATTGAATTCTCCAAATTGCCCCATATAGAGTGCATGTGTGAGTGAGTGTGTGTTCAGTGATAGATTGCCCCCTGTCCTGGGTGTATCTGCCCAGCCCCCCTGGATGGGCATGGGAAACCCCCCCCCCCGACCCTGTAGAGGATAAAGCAGATGATGGATGGATGGATGATTACAGTAGTGATGTTAGATATAATCTCACACATAACTGGATAACTGACGTTCTTAATTAACAAGGTTTCGGGACTCACCGAGGTGACGCTGAAGAAACGCTAACGTGGCTCTGTTACACAGGTCCAGCGCCACCTGTGGATCTATCTCACCCTTCAGCTTAAGGAACTTTCCGAGCCAGTTCCCTGTGAGGAAAGTGAAATCCGGGAAGCTCTGATGGACGGCCCCCCTACAGCAAAACATCAAAGAAAAACAAATACAGGATTTTAGAATCATGGTTTAGAATTGAAATTGCTTTGATAAATGTATGCACTGTGTTTTCAAGATTTAAGAATGTTTTTATATCATTTGTATCGCATGAGGTCCATGAGACAGAGATGAAATCATGTTTACACCGTTCTACTCAAGTTAGAACTCAAGTTTGAAAAAAAAAAAACGATATAAAATAAGATATAAATACAATATTAATATGTAAAATATACATATACAAAATGAAACAACTAAATTTTATATATATATATATATATATATATATATATATATATATATATATATATATATATATATATATATATAAATAATATACAATTATAAATGTATATAATAGTTGTATGTTCTATATCAATAGAATATAGACTATACATCACATTACAGTATATTGACAGTTGTATATTGTATATTCCATCCATTATCTTCAGCTTTATCCTATATTAGGGTTGTGTGGGGGGGGGTTCCCCGTGCCCATCCAGGGGAGAACGTTTCGGGCGCTGGGCAGATACACCCAGGACAGGGGGGCAATCTATCACTGTACACACACACACACACACACACTCTATATGGGGCAATTTGGAGAACTCAATTGACCTTGACCCATGTTTTTGGACTGTGGGAGGAAACCGGAGAACCCGGAGGAAACCCACGCAGACACGAGGAGAACATGGAAACTCCACCCAGATGGGGATTCAAACCGGGAATCCCTAACGCTGAGAGGAGATTGATGGTTATATATATATTCTATATTATATTGATAGTTATATATTGTATTGATGGTTATATATTGCATATTATATTGATGGTTGTAGATCGTCTATTATATTGATAGTTATATTGTATATTACATTGATAGTTATAGATTGTATATTATATTGATAGTTATAGATTATATATTGTATATTATATTGATGGTTGTACATCATACGGCCGCGCTGCGATCACACTCTCATTGTCTTGAGTAAACGCTCCTCTGGTTTTATTTCCGTTTATTAAGCCGTTTGTTGAAACGTTGCTGACCTGATGGTGATGATTTTTCTTGGGATGGTCGCAGAGTCGAGCTTCTTCATCAGGACCATGTTTCCGGCCCACTGAAACTTTTCAGAGTTAATAAAAAATATGGGCTGCTTCACAGCGGGGAAGATACTCTCATCCAGAGGGAACATCCACGCATCCAACGCAATGCCACACCTACGACAAAACAGACCCATACATGAGATAATAATCAAAATTATACATACAATACAGCAAAAATTACCACATCAGTAATAATTAATGTGATTTTCATAAATTGCAATTTAAAAACTCTATTGTTATTGGATTTTTATTAGTCCACCGGTTTTGTCTCCCTGTCTTCGCTCAAATTTTATAGACACAATTTTCGCAGGACACGTCTGGTGAACAGCTGAGGAATCGGACAAAGCGTTCCCGAGATGTTCCCGTTTTTCTGAGCCAAAATTCCCATTCACTTGGCACCACGGTGATTTGTGCACTGCTGCAACTCGGCCAATTTTTTAGCTACATGAACAAAAATTATCTGAGAGACGTCATTAAAGCAGGTTTCTGATACTGACTTGAATCGAACTTCTTTGCTCAAGCACTCGATCACTGTGGCTCCTCCGAAGGAGTGACCCATAACTGCAACTCTGCACAAATCCATAGAGTTCTGCAAAGCAAAATATAAAAAACATCAATACAATTAATAATTATGTTTAAAAAATAAATTAAAAAAAGACCCCTATATCGTGTTAAATGTCTTTATCCTAAATTAATTCTAAATGTGAAGTATAACATTTAGTAGAAAATGGGCAATTTATCCACAGAAAACTAAATTAATGAATTACCACTAATTAATTAATTGTTTTTATTTATTTATTTATTTATTTATTCACGTGTCACATGATGAACAATTGTGAAAAATTTCAGCTTAATTGGATAATTGGAGGTGGGTGAAATAACGTTTACAAACATTTTACCAGACAAACAGATGAAGATATAGGGGTGCTCATAATAATAGTAATAAAATAATTAAAATAACATTATTAATAATAATAAATAATAGGGGTGAGCTGCAATATTCGCTGATTCGACGATTTGATTCGGAGAACCGTAGTCGACTATGAACCTCATAGTCGAATGTACCATTTTGACCACATGGGGGTGCCCATGGCTACTGCTAAGCATTAGTTTTTACATGAAATGTCTTTGTTTTCGTTATATATATATATAGCCTTTTGTCAAATAAAATCATCCTGTCACAAATGTCCGTTTTTTCACCGGAGATGAGCGGCTCCGCGGGGAAATCGCGAACGCCGCTCGCGCATAATGAGCGTCTCCCGGGATCCGGCTACGCGTAAGCCACAGCGTCAGCCGGTCTAAACTGAGGGAGACGCTCCCACGAGTGCGACCTGCGCGGAACAAATGCGCAGCGACACACCGTGGCAGAAATGCTGATGGAGAAAAACTGGAACACCGGGATAAAAACCAAAACTAGAATTTATTTAAAAAGTGGTGCCAAAGCACCAACAGAAAGGGGGTAAACGAACAAAGCAACATCGGGTAAGGTAACCACAAATTAAAGACGTGCACTAACCCAACCAATCACCCAAGTGAGATAATCAGAAACCAAACGAGGGACAGGTGCCGCAGGTGATTGTTACACATCCTAATTTCTGTTAATATTTTTTTTAATGATGTGTGCGCTTTAACCCATTTACGGAGCTCTAGAAAAACAAGTAAAATATAAAAAAATATATTTTTTAAAAAACACGCTTATAGCGCCATCTTGTGGTGAAATTTTAACTGATTCGACTATCAGTCGACTATAGGGAAAATCTGACGAATCAGATTCGACTATGAAAATACTTAGTTGAATACAGCCCTAATAAATAATAATAATGATAATAATAAAAGTAATAAAATAATAATAAATAATAATAAATAATAATAATAGTAATAATAATAATAAAAATACTAATGATAATAATAAATAATAATAACAAAAATACTTAAAACAGAGTTAGTCGCCGATGTTAATGCAGTTCTGCACACTTTATCATTTAAAGAGTTTATATTCATACGCTGATTCAGCATAAATAAACAGTGTGAATATGAATGATGCTGAGTGATGAGAGAACGTGATGTGAACCTCGGGCCAACGTGATCAACATGATGCATAAATACGGTCCAGGTCAGGGTTCACCGACCTCATCACCACCCCTATATCAGCTTCATCTGTGTGTCTGCGGGACGTCCTCAATGGACTTATAGAGTGTTTAATTGTTAAATACGGGTCACATGATCACCACACAATCTGTACATGGCTGTCCTGCACTTTTGATGCTGCCCCCGCCAAATGCTATTTACCAATTAAGCTGAAACTTTGCACTATTGTTCATCGTTGATGACAACACATGAACAAAAAAAACTATTAATTAAAAAATTAGTGGTAATTTTTTCTATGGATAAATTGCCCATTTTTTACTAAATGTTATACTTCACAAGCAGAATTAATTTATGATAAAGACATTTAACGTTTTAAAAAAAAAATCATATAATACTAAAGGGCGGCATGGTAGCTTAGTGGTTTAGCATGTTCTCCTCTCAGCGCTGGGGATTCCCGGTTCGAATCCCAATCTGGGTGGAGTTTGCATGTTCTCTCCGTGTCCGCGTGGGTTTCCTCTGGGTTCTCCGGTTTCCTCCCACAGTCCATAAACATGGATTCAAGGTCAATTCATTCATTCATTCATTCTCTTACGTTTTATCCTCTATTAGGGTCGCGGGGGGGGGGGGGTTCCCATGTCCATCCAGGGAAGAACGTTTTGGGCGCTGGGCAGATACACCCAGGACAGGGGGGCAATCTATTACTGTACACACACTCACTCACTCACTCTATATGGGGCAATTTGGAGAATTCAAATGGTTTTGGACTGTGAGAGGAAACCGGAGAACCCGGAGGAAACCCACGCGGACACGGGGAGAACATGGAAACTCCACCCAGATGAGGATTCGAACCTGGATTCCTTAGCATGTTCTCCTCCCAGTCTGGATGGAGTTTGCATGTTCTCCCCATGCCCGCGTGGGTTTCCTCCGGGTTCTCCGGTTTCCTCCCACAATCCAAAAACATGGATTCAAGGTCAATTGAATTGTCCAAATTGCCCAATATATGCGCACTCCAGTAACTCGGCCAATTTTTGTTCGACAAAGACAGAAAATTCGTTGGAGTCGGAGACGGCTGCAGCCATTTCATAGTCTTGTTAAATCGCAGAGTGGTCGAGAGACAACCTATTACCCGGCCACGCCCACTTTTTTTCTTTGTTCTCTGTATTGCTTTGATGTCCGTATGCACGGTGTCTCCTACGACCACGCTGCCATCACAATGGCATTTTCTTCAGGATGTGCATCTCTGTAGTTTGTCTGTTGTGTGGATGTGTGGACGCAGGTCTGGGTTCTGACCTCTAATCTGGACCAATCGAACTCGGACTGCAGGACGTTCTCCACAGTTTTCCCCGCGTTGATGTCGCAGAGCAAATCCAGCGTTCTGATGCATTCATCCGCTCTCCGAGTCACCTGAAACACAGCGGAGCATAAGAACTACAAATAACAAAGATTCAAATAAGCGCAGGGCGGCACGGTGGCTTAGTGGTTTAGCATGTTCTCCTCTCAGCGCTAAGGATTCCGGTTCAAATCCCAATCTGGGTGGAGTTTCCATGTTCTCCCCGTTTCCACGTTGGTTTCCTCCGGGTTCTCCGGTTTCCTCCCACAGTCCAAAAACATGAATTGAATTCACCAAATTGCCCCATATAGAGTGTGTGTGAGTGTGTGAGTGTACAGTGATAGATTGGCATCCTGTCCTGGGTGTATCTGCCCCCCCTCGCAACCCTAGTAAAGGATAATGCAGAAGATAATGGATGGATAAAGGGAGCGGTATGGTGGTATTGTTTAGCATGTTCTCCTCTCAGCGCTGGGGATTCCCGGTTCGAATCCCCATCTGGGTGGAGTTTCCATGTTCTCCCCGTGTCCACGTGGGTTTCATCCGGTTTCCTCCCACAGTCCAAAAACATGGATCAAGGTCAAGTAAATTCTCCAAATTGCCCCTTATAGAGTGTGTGTGTGAGTGAGTGTGTGTACAGTGATAGATTGCCCCCCTGACCTGGGTGTATCTGCCCAGCACCCGAAACGTTCTCACCTGGATGGGCATGCGGACCCCCCCCCCCAAACCTAGTAGAAGATAAAGCGGAAGATAATGGATGGATGGATAATAAAGCGAGCGGTATGTTGGTAGTGTTTGGCATGTTCCCCTTTCAGAGCTAGGGATTCCTGGTTCAAATCCCAATCTGGGTGGAGTTTGCATGTTCTCCCCGTGTCCGTGTGGGTTTCCTCCGGGTTCTCCGCTTTCCTCCCACAGTCCAAAAGCATGGATCAAGGTCAATTAAATACTCCAAATTGCCCCATATAGAGTGTGTGTGTGTGAGTGAGTATGTGTGTGTACAGTAATAGAATGGTGTCCTGTCCTGGATGTATCTGCCCAGCGCCTGAAACGTTCTCCCCTGGATGGACATGGGGATGAACCTAGTAGAGGATAAAGTGGAAGATAATGGATGGATGTATAATAAGTGCAGCTCGGGATGAATTAGAACAGCGATCCTCACCTGTCGGTTTCTCAGGGGAAACTCTTTCTCTCCTGGTTTCAGCGCTCTGTAATAAATCCACTGCTCCTCCAGAGAACTCGAGACGGGCCGGAACGTTCGACCCGATGCTGACGATGCTGAGGACACTCTTGGATCCCCATCGCCTCGTTCCTTATAAAAGAACGTCGCTGAACCTGATTCGTCCCTGAAAACAAACCCAGTCTGATTAAAGTCCACCCTGAATGCATCGTTTTAGATTAGATTCAATTTATGAAATGTAGTTAGCATCTAATCAGAAGTGCAATATATACATTAATTATCGGTGACTGGTTACTAATCAGTGACCGGTGCATTGAGTGTAATATATTATATATATATAAAATATGAACATGTTATATACATATGAGTGTACAAGTGAAATCATGAAATATGTAATAAATATGAAGTATACAGTATTATATATCTACATAAAAGGTTATATATAGCAATGTAAACTCATCCATCCATTATCTTCCGCTTTATCCTCTACTAGGGTTGGGGGGGGGGGGGTTCCCCATGCCCATGCCCTTCCAGGGGAGAACGTTTTGGGCGCTGGGGAGATAGACCCAGGACAAGACGCCAATCTATCACTGGACACACACTCACACTATAAGGGGGAATTTGGAGAACACAATTGACCTTGATCCATGTTTTTGGACTGTGGGAGGAAAACGGAGAACCCGGAGGAAACACACGCGGACACGGGGAGAACATGGAAACTCCACCCAAATGGGGATTCGAACCGGGAATCCCTAGTGCTGAGAGGAGAACATGCCAACCACTATGATACCGTTCTGCCCTATATATATATATATATATATATATACACACACACACACACACACACACACATATACATACATACATTTTTATTTGCAGTCTGTTATGCTAAAGGGGCAGAATAGAGATGTTTCTTTTTTTTGTTTTAAGTTATTTTAGACTACATTGATATCCAACATTGTCCCAACATAGTCTTTGTCCCACATCTGTTGAATTGGAATCTGCTAAATGACCAGATGTAAATGTAATGCAATCGTAAATGTAAATAAATCGTTTGAGATGTAATTCCGCCTTTTTCCACCCGATGGCAGCACCATTCAAATACTATCTGAGTCTGCCTCAGCGCCTCTAGCAGAATTCTGGACACGTCAGAGGATTTAAATAATGATAATGATAATGATAATGATAATAATCTTTAAAAACCAACCTGGGCGGCACGGTGGCTTAGTGGTTAGCACGTTCGCCTCTCAGCACTAGGGATTCCCGGTTCGAATCCCCATCTGGGTGGAGTTTCTATGTTCTTCCCGTGTCTGCGTGGGTTTCCTCCGGGTTCTCCGGTTTCCTCCCACAGTCCAAAAACATGGATCAAGTCAATTGAATTCTCCAAATTGCCCCATATAGAGTGTGTCTGTGTGAGTGAGTGTGTGCCCAGCGATTGGCGCCCTGTCCTGAGTCTATCTGCCCAGCGCCCGAGACGCTCTCCCCTGGATGGGCATGGGGAACCCCACCCCGACCCTAATAGAGGATAAAGTGGGAGATAATGAATGAATGAATGAAAAACCAACCTGTGTTCCACTGCAGCGACAATGAAGCCCTGCGAGGCCAGTTCCACACACACGGCTGAATATAATGTCCTGTTACACACACACACACACACACACACACACACACACTTAAGATCTTAATTGGCGGCCTTTACAACAACTTCTGAACTCAATATGAAAGAAACACAAGCTGCTTTAGAACTGTTCCTCATTTTCAGAAAACTTGTGAGAATAGCTCCAAACATACAGACCATAATATTACCATTCACCATGATGTTTATAAAATAGTTTACTTCCGCACTTATTGCGTTTAGTTCTCTGTAAATTTGACTCGTAAAGCCTGTGATGCACAATCTCTGGGACTCCTCTT
>JAFMOC010000276.1:97500-222500 GCA_019802505.1 Corydoras sp. C115
GGCCAGATCCAGAGATCGTCCTGTAGATCAGAGCAGCTACAGGGAGCTAATCAGAGAGGAGAGGTGGAGTCACATGACTCCATTGATCAGTGGAGAACGATACGGAGCGAGGGTCAGCACCACGACGAGGTGCCCCACCAGGCGACATTCCTCACTAGAACGTAGTGAACGAGTCGGAGTGGGTTTTAAAATCTAGAGTGAAGGTCAGAGGGGCCAGATCCAGAGATTGTCCTGTAGATCAGAGTCAGCTACAGGGAGCCAATCAGAGAGGGGAGATGGAGTCACATGACTCCATTGATCAGTGGAGAACGATACGGAGGGAGAGTCAGCACCACGGCGAGGTTGCCCCACCAGGCGACATTCCTCACTAGAACGTAGTGAGCGAGTCAGAGTGTGTTTTAAAATCTAGAGTGAAGGTCAGAGGGGCCAGATCCAGAGATCGTCCTGTAGATCAGAGTCAGCTACAGGGAGCCAATCAGAGAGGAGAGGTGGAGTCACATGACTCCATTGATCAGTGGAGAACGATACGGAGCGAGGGTCAGCACCACGACGAGGTTGCCCCACCAGGCGACATTCCAGGTGGTGTTGTGATATGAAGACACCCCCCCCCCCACGCTGCTTTATTGGACTGACTGCTGTTTCTAATTAAACATGTAGAAGAATTCAAGCATTAATTATTTAATTAATTGAAAAAATCTGGATCATTCTGCTTAAAGGCAGCATGGTGGCTTAGTGGTTTAACATGTTCTCCTCTCATCACTAGGGATTCCCTGGTTGGAATCCCCATCTGTGTGGAGTTTCCATGTTCTCGCCGTGTCCGCGTGGGTTTATTCCGGGTTCTCCGATTTCCTCCCACAGTCCAAAAAAACATGAATCAAGGTGAATTGAATTCTCCAAATTGCCCCATGTGGAAAATAGTGTGTGTGTGTGTGTGTGTGTGTGAGTGAGTGTGTGTGTACGGTAATAGATTGCCCCCTTGTCCTGGGTGTATCTGCCCAGCGCCCGAAACGTTCTCCCCTGGATGGGCATGGGGCATTCATTCATTCATTCATTCTCTGCTTCATCCTCCAGGGTCGAATATTAGGGGGGGGGGGGCGTTTTGGGCATTGGACAGATACACCCAGGACAGGGCGCCAATCTATTACTGGACACACTCACCCACACAGACAGAAACTATACTATATGGGGCAATTCAGAGCATTCAACTCACCTTGAATCCATGTTTTTGGACTGTGGGAGGAAACCGGAGAACCCGGAGGAAACCCACACGGACACGGGGAGAACATACAAACTCCACCCAGATTGGGATTCAAACCGGGAATCTCTAGCGCTGAGAGGAGAACATGCCAACCACTAGGCCATCGAGTTGCCCAGGGGCAATTTACAGCAGGTAATTCACCTTGAATCCATGTTTTTGGACTGTGGGAGGAAACCTATGCGGACACGGGGAGAACATGCAAACTCCACTCAGATTGGGATTCAGATCTGGATCCCCAGTGCTGAGAGGAGAACATGCCAACCACCATGATTAAATCTGAGTTTTGTAAAGACGATGTCCTATTAAAACGATAAATCATGTGACCCCCCCCCCCCTCCCTGTCACCTGAGATATGTCCCCACCCTGTGCAACAGTCGATATGCAGGTGTGACAGGTGAGGGACAGGTGGTGTGACATGTGAGGGACATGTGAGGGACAGGTGAGGGACAAGTGAGGGACAGGTGAGGGACAAGTGAGGGACATGTGAGGGACAAGTGAGGGACAAGTGAGGGACAGGTGGTGTGACATGTGAGGGACAGGTGAGGGACAAGTGAGGGACAGGTGAGGGACAAGTGAGGGACATGTGAGGGACAAGTGAGGGACAAGTGAGGGACAGGTGGTGTGACATGTGAGGGACAGGTGGTGTGACAGGTGGTGTGACAGGTGGTGTGACAGGTGGTGTGACATGTGAGGGACAAGTGAGGGACAAGTGAGGGACAAGTGAGGGACAGGTGGTGTGACATGTGAGGGACAGGTGAGGGACAAGTGAGGGACAGGTGGTGTGACATGTGAGGGACAGGTGAGTGTGACATGTGAGGGACAAGTGGTGTGACATGTGAGGGACAGGTGGTGTGACAAGTGAGGGACAGGTGGTGTGACATGTGAGGGACAGGTGAGGGACAAGTGAGGGACAAGTGAGGGACAGGTGAGGGACAAGTGAGGGACAAGTGAGGGACAGGTGGTGTGACATGTGAGGGACAGGTGAGGGACAAGTGAGGGACAAGTGAGGGACAGGTGAGGGACAAGTGGTGTGACATGTGAGGGACAAGTGAGGGACAGGTGAGGGACAAGTGAGGGACAGGTGGTGTGACATGTGAGGCACAGGTGGTGTGACATGTGAGGGACAGGTGAGGGACAGGTGGTGTGACATGTGAGGGACAGGTGAGGGACATGTGAGGGACATGTGAGGGACATGTGAGGGACAAGTGAGGGACAAGTGAGGGACAAGTGAGGGACAAGTGGTGTGACATGTGAGGGACAGGTGAGGGACAGGTGAGGGACAGGTGAGAGACAAGTGAGGGACAGGTGAGGGACAGGTGAGGGACAGGTGGTGTGACATGTGAGGGACAAGTGAGGGACAAGTGAGGGACAAGTGAGGGACAGGTGGTGTGACATGTGAGGGACAAGTGAGGGACAAGTGAGGGACAGGTGGTGTGACATGTGAGGGACAGGTGAGGGACAGGTGGTGTGACAGGTGAGGGACAGGTGAGGGACAAGTGAGGGACAAGTAAGGGACAGGTGGTGTGACATGTGAGGGACAGGTGGTGTGACAGGTGAGGGACAGGTGAGGGACAAGTGGTGTGACATGTGAGGGACAAGTGAGGGACAGGTGGTGTGACATGTGAGGGACAGGTGAGGGACAAGTGAGGGACAGGTGAGGGACAAGTGAGGGACAGGTGGTGTGACATGTGAGGGACAGGTGAGGGACAGGTGAGGGACAGGTGGTGTGACATGTGAGGGACAGGTGAGGGACAGGTGAGGGACAGGTGAGGGACAGGTGGTGTGACAGGTGAGGGACAGGTGAGGTGACATGTGAGGGACAAGTGAGGGACAGGTGGTGTGACATGTGAGGGACAGGTGAGTGTGACATGTGAGGGACAAGTGGTGTGACATGTGAGGGACAGGTGGTGTGACAAGTGAGGGACAGGTGGTGTGACATGTGAGGGACAGGTGAGGGACAAGTGAGGGACAAGTGAGGGACAGGTGAGGGACAAGTGAGGGACAAGTGAGGGACAGGTGGTGTGACATGTGAGGGACAGGTGAGGGACAAGTGAGGGACAAGTGAGGGACAAGTGAGGGACAGGTGAGGGACAAGTGGTGTGACATGTGAGGGACAAGTGAGGGACAGGTGAGGGACAAGTGAGGGACAGGTGAGGGACAGGTGGTGTGACATGTGAGGCACAGGTGGTGTGACATGTGAGGGACAGGTGAGGGACATGTGGTGTGACATGTGAGGGACAGGTGAGAGATAAGTGAGGGACAGGTGGTGTGACATGTGAGGGACAAGTGAGGGACAAGTGAGGGACAAGTGAGGGACAGGTGGTGTGACAGGTGAGGGACAGGTGAGGGACAGGTGGTGTGACAGGTGAGGGACAGGTGAGGGACAGGTGAGGGACAGGTGAGGGACAGGTGGTGTGACAGGTGAGGGACAGGTGAGGGACAAGTGAGGGACAAGTGGTGTGACATGTGAGGGACAAGTGAGGGACAGGTGGTGTGACATGTGAGGGACAGGTGAGGGACAGGTGAGGGACAAGTGAGGGACAGGTGAGGGACAAGTGAGGGACAGGTGAGGGACAAGTGAGGGACAGGTGAGGGACAAGTGAGGGACAGGTGGTGTGACATGTGGTGTGACATGTGAGGGACAAGTGAGGGACAGGTGTATGACAGGTGTGTGACATGTGAGGGACAGGTGTATGACAGGTGTGTGACATGTGAGGGACAGGTGAGGGACAAGTGAGGGACAGGTGGTGTGACATGTGAGGGACAGGTGAGGGACAGGTGGTGTGACAGGTGAGGGACAAGTGAGGGACAGGTGTATGACAGGTGTGTGACATGTGAGGGACATGTGAGGGACAGGTGGTGTGACATGTGAGGGACATGTGAGGGACAGGTGTGTGACATGTGAGGGACAGGTGAGGGACAGGTGGTGTGACATGTGAGGGACAGGTGAGGGACAAGTGAGGGACAGGTGGTGTGACATGTGAGGGACAGGTGAGGGACAAGTGAGGGACAGGTGAGGGACAAGTGAGGGACAGGTGGTGTGACATGTGAGGGACAGGTGAGGGACAGGTGGTGTGACATGTGAGGGACAAGTGAGGGACAGGTGTATGACAGGTGTGTGACATGTGAGGGACAGGTGAGGGACAAGTGAGGGACAGGTGAGGGACAAGTGAGGGACAGGTGGTGTGACATGTGAGGGACAGGTGAGGGACAGGTGGTGTGACAGGTGAGGGACAAGTGAGGGACAGGTGAGGGACATGTGAGGGACAGGTGAGGGACATGTGAGGGACAGGTGGTGTGACATGTGAGGGACAGGTGAGGGACAAGTGAGGGACAGGTGGTGTGACATGTGAGGGACAGGTGAGGGACAGGTGGTGTGACAGGTGAGGGACAAGTGAGGGACAGGTGTATGACAGGTGTGTGACATGTGAGGGACAGGTGAGGGACAGGTGGTGTGACAGGTGGTGTGACAGGTGAGGGACAGGTGAGGGACAAGTGAGGGACAGGTGGTGTGACATGTGAGGGACAGGTGGTGTGACAGGTGAGGGACAGGTGAGGGACAAGTGAGGGACAAGTGGTGTGACATGTGAGGGACAAGTGAGGGACAAGTGAGGGACAGGTGGTGTGACATGTGAGGGACAGGTGAGGGACAAGTGAGGGACAGGTGGTGTGACATGTGAGGGACAGGTGAGGGACAAGTGAGGGACAGGTGAGGGACAAGTGAGGGACAGGTGGTGTGACATGTGAGGGACAGGTGAGGGACAGGTGGTGTGACATGTGAGGGACAAGTGAGGGACAGGTGTATGACAGGTGTGTGACATGTGAGGGACAGGTGAGGGACAAGTGAGGGACAGGTGAGGGACAAGTGAGGGACAGGTGGTGTGACATGTGAGGGACAGGTGAGGGACAGGTGGTGTGACAGGTGAGGGACAAGTGAGGGACAGGTGTATGACAGGTGTGTGACATGTGAGGGACAGGTGAGGGACATGTGAGGGACAGGTGGTGTGACATGTGAGGGACAGGTGAGGGACAAGTGAGGGACAGGTGGTGTGACAGGTGAGGGACAGGTGAGGGACAGGTGAGGGACAGGTGGTGTGACATGTGAGGGACAGGTGAGGGACAGGTGAGGGACAGGTGAGGGACAGGTGGTGTGACAGGTGAGGGACAGGTGAGGGACAAGTGAGGGACAGGTGGTGTGACATGTGAGGGACAGGTGAGTGTGACATGTGAGGGACAAGAGGTGTGACATGTGAGGGACAGGTGGTGTGACAAGTGAGGGACAGGTGGTGTGATATGTGAGGGACAGGTGAGGGACAAGTGAGGGACAAGTGAGGGACAGGTGAGGGACAAGTGAGGGACAAGTGAGGGACAGGTGGTGTGACATGTGAGGGACAGGTGAGGGACAAGTGAGGGACAAGTGAGGGACAAGTGAGGGACAGGTGAGGGACAAGTGGTGTGACATGTGAGGGACAAGTGAGGGACAGGTGAGGGACAAGTGAGGGACAGGTGAGGGACAGGTGGTGTGACATGTGAGGCACAGGTGGTGTGACATGTGAGGGACAGGTGAGGGACATGTGGTGTGACATGTGAGGGACAGGTGAGAGACAAGTGAGGGACAGGTGGTGTGACATGTGAGGGACAAGTGAGGGACAAGTGAGGGACAAGTGAGGGACAGGTGGTGTGACATGTGAGGGACAAGTGAGGGACAAGTGAGGGACAGGTGGTGTGACAGGTGAGGGACAGGTGAGGGACAGGTGGTGTGACAGGTGAGGGACAGGTGAGGGACAGGTGAGGGACAGGTGGTGTGACAGGTGAGGGACAGGTGAGGGACAAGTGAGGGACAAGTGAGGGACAAGTGGTGTGACATGTGAGGGACAAGTGAGGGACAGGTGGTGTGACATGTGAGGGACAGGTGAGGGACAAGTGAGGGACAGGTGAGGGACAAGTGAGGGACAGGTGAGGGACAAGTGAGGGACAGGTGAGGGACAAGTGAGGGACAGGTGAGGGACAAGTGAGGGACAGGTGAGAGACAAGTGAGGGACAGGTGGTGTGACATGTGAGGGACAAGTGAGGGACAGGTGTATGACAGGTGTGTGACATGTGAGGGACAGGTGAGGGACAAGTGAGGGACAGGTGGTGTGACATGTGAGGGACAAGTGAGGGACAGGTGGTGTGACATGTGGTGTGACATGTGAGGGACAGGTGAGGGACAAGTGAGGGACAGGTGGTGTGACAGGTGAGGGACATGTGAGGGACAGGTGAGTGTGTGACGTAACTCACCTGATCCGTGCGACCCACCATCAGATCGGTGCAGCCCACGTGCTCCACACCTTTACCTGCCGGTATCTCCAAGTTCTTTCGGCTGGCGTTCCCCATCCCCACTGACGTCACGAACCTCCACTTCCGGCCCCACCTGAACCGCGAACTGCTGAAAACGACAGAAGATGAGGTCGAGCTCACGGACTCGGTTCGTCACGTGGGAATCATCGTCACGACCTCACGCGACTGAAGCGCACACCTGTTCGGTTATAGTTAACAAACAGAACTCTGTAAACTTAATTCAACCGCTTCATCTAAAAAGTCTCCAAACTGGACGCATCGAAACCAACAAACAAATATAATAATAAAAATTAGATTAATGAGTAAAAGTGAAGGTGGTAAACACCTGTCTCTTTTTATTTATTCGGTGTTAGTTGAGTTATTTGGT
The DNA here is from genome assembly GCA_019802505.1 of Corydoras sp. C115. Lineage (NCBI taxonomy): Eukaryota > Metazoa > Chordata > Actinopteri > Siluriformes > Callichthyidae > Corydoras > Corydoras sp. C115. The sequence goes on from JAFMOC010000276.1 coordinate 104,466, forward strand.
TAAAAGTTGTCATTGTTTTTACCTGAACCTCCACAGAACGCCGCAAGAGCGAAACAAACAGCGATCATCCACAACAACGCTGTCGACCGACTGCGGGTCACATGACCGCGCACGCGTTCGGCCACGTGACCGACCGCCGCGACTGGCCTGCCCATTATGTCGTCATTTTGTAGTCAGCAGGGAAACTATAGACATCCTTTTCATTCATTATCTCCCGCTTTATCCTCTATTAGGGTCGCGGTGGGGTTCCCCATGCCCATCCAGGGGAGAACATCTCGGGCGCTGGGCAGATAGACCCAGGACAGGGCACCAATCCATCGCTGGGCACACACTCACTCACACAGACACACTCTATATATGGGGCAATTTTGAGAATTCAATTAACTTGATCCATGTTTTTGGACTGTGGGAGGAAACCGGAGAACCCGGAGGAAACCCACGCAGACACCCACGCCGCCAACTATAGACATATATATATATATATATATATATATATATATATATATATATATATAAATAAACACACACACACATATATATACCTATATATGTATTTATTTATATAGGGTGGTACAGTGTCTTAGTGGTTTAGCATGTTCTCCTCTCAGTGTTGGCGATTCCCGGTTCGAATCCCAATCTGGGTGGAGTTTGCATGTTCTCCCCGCGAGTTTCCTCCAGGTTCTCCGGTTTCCTCCCACAGTCCAAAAACATGGATTTAAGGTAAATCGGCTGCTCTAAATTGCCCCGGGCAACTCGATGGCCTAGTGGTTGGCATGTTCTCCTCTCAGCGCTGGGGAGTCCCGCTTCGAATCCAAATCTGGGTGGAGTTTGCACGTTCTCCCCATGTCCGTGTGGGTTTCCTCCGGGTTCTCCGGTTCCCTCCCACAGTCCAAAAACATGGATCAAGGTCAATTGAGTTCTCCAAATTGCCGCATATAGAGTGTGTGTGTGTGAGTGAGTGTGTGTACAGTGATAGATTGGCGCCCTGTATTTGTATCCCAGGTGTATCTGCCCAGCGCTCGAGACGCTCTCTTCTGGATGGAAATGGGGAACCCCCCCCCACCTGCACCCCCACCCCCCTGCGACCCTAGTAGAGGATAAAGCAGAAGATAATGGATGGATGGATATATGAAGCAGATGCTTTAATCCAGGTCTGGGAGGAGATCCCTCAGGAGACCCTCCGCCGCCTCATCAGGAGCAGGCCCAGGCATTGTAGGGAGGTTCTACAGGCACGTGGAGGCCTGAGTCTCACAACACTGAGTCTCATTTTGACTTGTTTTAAAGACATTCCCTCAAAGTTGGATCAGCCTGTTGTCTGTTCTTTCACTTTAATTTTGTGTGTGATTCCAATTCCAGGCCTCCATCGGTTAATACATTTGATTTTCATTGATGATTTTGTTAGATTTTTTTGTCAGCACATTCAACTTTGTACAGAACAAAGAATTCAATCAGAATATTTCATTCATTCAGGTCCAGGATGTTTATTTGAGTGTTCCCTTTATTTTTTTGAGCAGTGTATATCATTTTACCAATAAATTCGTAACAAAAAATTCTAATACCATTACAAGGTTGTAGAACCAGATTTGTAATAAAAAAAGTCTTATAATAGACATATAAACATGTAGAATGAAGTAGATCACTTTCTAAATTAATAAATGAATAAATCATCGTGGCTTTAATTAAATCTTTATTAAATCTTTATTACTCACAACAATTACAATTACAGTGCACCACATTATAATGATTGGCCCCTGCTACAGGGCCCCACGCCGGCCCCAGTCAGGTACAAATCGTCTTAAACGTCCACTGTACAGAACCCTAATGGAACTTGAGAGGATTCAATATAAAATTAATGAACTTAACGAGGTTTATTTCTATTCTTTTGGACTCATTAACTCCTGTACGTATGGCTTCCTATAGTTCACGGTAGGTTTATTATTAAAATAACGTGAAAACTAAAGACCAGAAGACGTTTTTTTTTTTTTTTTATCGCACTGAGTGAGCTCCGTGAGCAGATTTAAGAACGTGGGAAACGATAATGGGATATTCTAGATCAGGGGTTCTCGACTGGTATCAGCCCGGGGGGGTAGGGGGGGGTCGCCCTGTCCTGGGTGTATTGGCGCCCTGTCCTGGGTGTATCAGCCCGGCGCTCAAAACGTTCTCCCCTGGATGGGCATGGGGAACCCCACCGCGATATCTTTATATCTTTATATTCATTCATTCATTATCTCCCGCTTTATCCTCTATTAGCGTCGCGGTGGGGTTCCCCATGCCCATCCAGGGGAGAACATCTCGGGCGCTGGGCAGATAGACCCAGGACAGGGTGCCAATCCATCACTGGGCACACACTCACTCACTCACACAGACACACTCTATATGGGGCAATTTGGAGAACTCAATTGACTTGATCCATGTTTTTGGACTGTGGGAGGAAACCGGAGAACCCAGAGGAAACCCACGCAGACACGGGGAGAACATGGAAACTCCACCCAGATGGGGACTCGAACCGGGAATCCCTAGCGCTGAGAGGCGAACGTGCTAACCACTAAGCCACCGTGCCGCCCTATCTTTATATTATATTTAAAATTAATTAATTCATTATCTTCCGCTTTATCCTCTACTAGGATCACGTTCTCCCATGTCTATCCAGGAGAGAACGTCTCGGGCGCTGGGCAGATACACCCAGGACGCCAATCTACAGAGGACGCCAATCTATCTCTGTACAGAAACTCACTCACACACACACACTGTATATGGGGCAATTTGGAGAATTCAATTGACCTTGATCCATGTTTTTGGACTGCGGGAGAAAACCGGAGAACCCGGAGGAAACCCACACGTACACGGGGAGGACATGCAAACTCCACCCAGATGGGGATTCGAACCTGGAATCCACAGTGCTGAGAGGAGAACATGCCAACCTCTAAGCCACCGTGCCTCTATATTTAAAATAATATAAATATTATATTTAAAAATAATTTTTAAAATAAAAAAGTGCCTCTGTCGGCATCTTTTTCTTTTCTTTTTTTTTTTTTTTTTTAAAGAAAAGACGATTAATTCTTAATTATTGATTTTTTTAAATTAATTTATTTTTTTATTTTTTATTTTTTTTACAAATTTGTTTATATTTTACAAGAACGTACAAATAATTCCACAGATTGCTGCATTATAATCCAATTATACTATAAGGGCAAAAGTATTAGGATACCTGTGCATCCCAATTACAGATGATATGACATATGACGTACTTTTTTTTTTTTTTAGTCCCCCCCGCTGCAGCTATGTGAGATCCTAAGCCCCTGTGTGGGCTTTCTACATGATTTTGGAGCAAATCCAGCGGGATTTTAATCCCTTCCACCAGAATACAGAGCAGCATTTGTATATAAGTCAGGCACTCAGGTTGGACCAGAGGCCTGGTTTGTCATTTCAGTTCCAATTCATCCCAAAACTGTTGGATTGGTGTTGAGGTCGGGGCTCTCTCATGGTAAAATTTCATTATTTCTTTTCACCCGGACTTCCTTTCCTTCCTTTCCTTCCTTCCTTTCCTTCCTCCTCTCCATCGACATAAAACGGATTGTTTGAGCCCAAAACCCAGTCCAGTTTGGGCTCCCGGCTCTCGGGACGGCTGGCCTCCGTCACGTCGGATTGGGTGGTTGGAACCTCAGCCGGACCGACCCTGTCCTTCCTGTTGAAGCGGCCCAGCACTGGTTTTAACCTTTGGAAGGCCTTCGTCATGCGATTCTTCACCCTCTTTAACACGTTCTTGCTCTCTGGGGCTTCAGGTGACCTGCTGGCGCCACCAGACACAAGGTTCACCACCTCCGTGCAGAAGTCCACAAACTCCAGTCTTGGGATCTGTTCAAACAACAAAATAAAATAGTCTGAATATTACCAATTTATCAATAAAATCCAGGTTCCAATCCCAATCTGGGTGGAGTTTCCATGTCCTCCCCGTGTCCGTGCGGGTTTCCTCCGGGTTCTCCGGTTTCCTCCCACAGTCCAAAAATATGGATGAAGGTCAATTGAATTCTTCCTTCTCCAAATTGCCCCATAGAGAGAGTGTGTGTGTGTGTGTGTGAGTGTGTGTGTGCAGTGATAGATTGGCGCCCTGTCCTGGGTGTATCTGCCCAGCCCCTGAAACGTTCTCCACTGGATGGGCATGGGGAACCCCCCCATGACCCTAGAAGAGGATAAAGTGGAAGATGGATGGATATATAGATATAATATATATATATCTATATATATTATATATATATATATATTCATTCATTATCTTCAGATGTATCCTATATTAAGGGTCGCGGGGGGGGGGGGGGGTCTCCCCATGCCATCCAGGGGAGAACCGTCTCGGGCGCTGGGCAGATACACCCAGGACAGGCGCCAATCTATCTCTGGGCACACACTCACTCACACACACACACTCTATATTGGGCAATTTGGAGAACTCAATTGACTTCATCCATGTTTTTGGACTGTGGGAGGAAACCGGAGAACCCGGAGGAAACCCACGTGGACACGGGGAGAACACGGAAACCCCACCCAGATGGGGATTCGAACTGGGAATATATATATATATATATATCATACTTTAATTTACTACTTCAAAGATCTTGTCCTATAAATTTGTATAAATTCTTTAAACAGGTTCGAATCCCAATCTGGGTGGAGTTTGCATGTTCTCCCCGTGTCCGTGTGGGCTTCCTCCGGGTTCTCCGGTTTCCTCCACAGTCCAAAATAGAGTCCCTAATACAGTAGTATGCAGATGAAATGTATATAAATGTATGCAGACGCCCCTCTAAACCTCCGACTCAAACAAAACCCAAGTTTAAAGCCTTCAGGATTGATTAATCTCTCATTATCTGACTTTTAATTGACCTTAAACGACATCATGAAGTTCTTACCTTATTAGGCCTCAGCTGGTTCAGACGTTCCCATTGACTGTAAACACATTTCACACGTTCACTCGATTAGAACTTCATTTTCGCATTTAGAGTAATTAATTAAACCGTAAACATCATTAAAGTGCACATACTCATCACTAATTTGCTGAACGAGCTTCGTAGCGTTTTTCAGCCAATGACGATCGTTAGTGTGGTCCTCACGACGCATGACTGCAACCTCAACTATTGTCAAGACTAAAGATCACAGTGTTTATTGTTAAAAGGCTTCTCTTCAGTCTAGATTTATATAAACTATATTCATTCGAGAGGGCGGCTTAGTGTTTAGCATGTTCTCCTCTCAGCGCTGGGGATTCCCAGTTCGAATCCCAATCTGGGTGGAGTTTCAATGTCCTCCCCGTGTCTGCGTGGGTTTTCTCCGGGTTCTCCGGTTTCCTCCCACAGTCCAAAAACATGGATCAAGGTCAATTGAATTCTGGATGAAAGAAAGGACACCCAGGACAGGACACCAATCTATCACTGTACACACACTCACTCACACACAAACACACACTCTATATGGGGCAATTTGGAGAATTCAATTGACCTTGATCCATGTTTTTGGTCTGTGGGAGGAAACCGGAGAACCCGGAGGAAACCCACACGGACACAGGGAGAACATGCAAACTGCTGAGGAAGCTGAGAGAACATGAGAGGAGAACATGCATATATATATATATATATATATAAATTTTATGCTTTGTTGTTTTCAAACTGGCTGGTTTAGTGGTCAGCACGTTCGCCTCTCAGCACTAGGGATTCCCGGTTCGAATCCCCATCTGGGGTGGAGTTTCCATGTTCTCCCTGTGTCTGCATGGGTTTCCTCCGGGTTCTCCGGTTTCCGCCCACTATTGAATACTCCCTGATGCGACGATTCGATTCGGAGAACCGTAGTCGACTATGCCAACCTCATAGTCGAATGTACCATTTTTGACCACATGGGGGTGCCCATGGCTGCTGCTAAGCATTAGTTTTTGCATGAAATGTCTTTGTTTTTCGTTAGATATATAGCTTTTTGTCAAATAAAATATCATAATTTCTAGAAAAAGAAGAAGAAAAAGAAAAACAAAATAAAGGTTTTCTTTTGTTAGAAAAACAAGTAAAATTTATAAAAAAAAAATTTTTAAAAACTACGCCTTAGCGCCATCTTGTGGTGAAATAACTGATTCAACATCAGGGACTATAGGAAAATCTGACGAATATTCGACTAATTAAAAATCTTTAGATGAATACAGCCCTACCTCCCACAGTCCAAAAACATGGATCAAGTCAATTGAATTCTCAAAATTGCCCCATATAGAGTGTGTCTGTGTGAGTGAGTGTGTGCCCAGAGATGGATTGGCGCCCTGTCCTGGGTCTGATAAAGCGCCCGAGATGTTCTCCCCTGGATGGGCATGGGGAACCCCCCCGCAACCCTAATAGAGGATAAAGCGGGAGATAATGAATGAATGAATGTTTTCAAACTTCTTTGGTATTTAAAGGGGAGGAAACATGGTGTATTGAACAATATTGTACCTGAAATCGACCTGTGATTCTTAAGAGCTATTGAATCTTGGGTAAAAAGTTTATTTGGTCTAAACAAAACGGATATCAACCGTAATTGTAATGCGTAAGAGCTATTGAATCTTGGTAATAAGTTCATTGGGTCTAACCGGTAATGAAGTGGCGTTTTCAAAATTTACCCATTTCCGTTGAATCAGCTTTAAAGGTGAAAGCGTTTGGTCTCTCTTGCTTGTCGCTCGGTGTGTGGTAACGACTAAGCGTTGGAACCTTCATAAAGCTGAGAGGGGGTTCGTTGCCGTAGAAACTGTGTAACTGGAACTCTCTCGTAGACTCTGATTTCAAACAGAGCATCTGCGTTTTATCTTTTAACCATTAAATATATTCAAGTTCAAGTTCAAGTTCAAGTCATTTATTTATATAGCGTTTTTACAACAGTACATTGTCACAAAGCAGCTTTACAGAATGAAAAGCCTTTAAACCCCCAAAGAGCAAGCCGAAGCGATATTGTGGCGACACGGGTGTCCACATAGTTTAGGACAGCACGTGGTGGCTTAAAGGGGGGCGCTATTTTGTATAGGAGATGCTGTATAGATTGCCCCTCCAATCGTAATGGTTCCGAAGGGTTTTCCCAGCATGCCTTGCGGCACGGGGATATACAGTGGAGTACGGGGTTTTCCCAGCATGCCTTGCGGCATAATATATACAATAATATATATAATATATATATTTAGAGCTCAAGTTACAGAAGTATAAAAGTCGTAATAAACACTCATTGGTTTGTGTGTAGTTAAGATGCATTGTTGTTTTATTTAGTAATTATTTTTTTTTTTTGATTATTTAGTAAATTTTATTTTTGATATTTCTGTTTAATTGTTAATGCAGCGCAAACGTAGCGCAAACGCAGGACAACGTGTGTGTGTCAGTGGCTTCTGAAAAATAAATGTTTTTCTATATTATATTTGTATTAGGCAGCACGGTGGCTTAGTGGTTAGCACGTTCGCCTCTCAGCACTAGGGATTCCCGGTTCGAATCCCCATCTGGGTGGAGTTTCCATGTTCTCCCCGTGTCCGCGTGGGTTTCCTCCGGGTTCTCCGGTTTCCTCCCACAGTCCAAAAACATGGATCAAGTTAATTGAGTTCTCCAAATTACCCCATATAGAGTGTGTCTGTGTGAGGGAGTGAGTGAGTGTGCCCAGCGATGGATTGGCGCCCTGTCCTGGGTGTATCTGCCCAGCGCCCAAGACGTTCTCCCCTGGATGGGCATGGGGAACCCCACCGCGACCCTAATAGAGGATAAAGCGGGAGATAATGAATGAATGAATATTTGTATTATTTTCTTTACTTAAACTAAACTTTAAGAAAAAAAACTTTATTTAATATCCCTCCATTATCTTCTGCTTTATCCTCTACTAGGGTCACTGGAGGGGGGGAGGGTCTGTGGTGGAAATAATATTCTCGTGAGACAATGCATATTAAAAGAAGTGATATTTATTAAAGAAAGATAAAAGACAAAACGAAAGAGAATGAGAGAGCGTAAGGAAAATCCTACCCCCCTCTCTGACCAGTTATCAGAGAGCCTCAATATTTATATCATGTGTGCAGAGCATTTGCTGAAATCTTCTCTGCAACCTTCAGTAGCTTGTTTCAAAAACAACAATGTCTGAATAGTGCGGACGTGGATCTCAGTTCTGTCTATGTGGTTTTATTGCAACGGTTAAACAGCAGACTGATGTCTAGCACTGACCCTACTAAATGTCAACATGACTTGTGTAATCATATCATCATAATAAGATATCATAATAAGACATAATAACTGTAGAAGTTTCTTCATAGTTATATGCAAACACAAATGGTTAAGATGAATCACATAGTAAAATCATATTTTCCTTCACAGTCCTCATGCCCATCCAGGGGAGAACGTTTCGGGGGCTGGGCAGATACACCCAGGACAGGGGCAATCTATCGCTGTACAATTGTATTATATTGTATATGGGGCAATTCTCCCCCTCTGTCCTCTTTGTGCCCTTTCATGAGTGTATTTATCCATTTTTCAGACTGTTGTTACATTCATTTTATTTGATCATTTATTAGTTATAACAGATAAAATTAAATAACATGAAATATGTGTGAGTGAGTGTGTACTCACTCACACACACACACACACACACACACACACACTCTATATGGGGCAATTTGGAGAATTCAATTCACCTTGGGGAGGCACGGTGGCTTAGTGTTTAGCATGTTCGCCTCTCAGCGCTAGGGATTCCCGGTTCGAATCCCCATCTGGGTTTCCATGTTTTCCCCGTGTCCGCGTGGGTTTCCTCTGGGTTCTCCGGTTTCCTCCCACAGTCCAAACACATGGATCAAATCAATTGAGTTCTCCAAATTGCCCATATAGAGTGTGTCCGTGTGTGTACCCAGCAATATATTGGCGCCCTGTCCTGGGAGTATCTGCCCAGCGCCCGAAACGTTCTCCTATGGATGGGCATGGGGAACCCCCCTGTGACCCTAATATATAGGATAAAGCGGAAGATAATGAATGAATGAATGAATTCACCTTGATCCATGTTTTTGGACTGTGGCAGGAAACTAAATTAATAAATTCTGTGGTTAACGAACCAAAGATAATGTTATATAACTTAAGATAATATGAAAGTGACCTTGAGTGTTTTGAAAGGTGCTAAAAAATAAAATGATTTTATTATTATTATTATTATTATTATTATTATTCATTCAATCATTCATTCATTATCTTCCGCTTTATCCTATAGTAGGGTCGGGGGGGGGGGGGGGGGGTTTCCCATGCCCATCCAGGGGAGAACGTTTCGGGCGCTGAGCAGATACACGCAGGACAGGACACCAATCTCTCGCTGGGCACACACTCACACACAGACACTCACACACACACACTCTATATGGGGCAATTTGGAGAACTCAATTGACTTGATCCATGTTTTTGGAATGTGGGAGGAAACCGGAGAACCCGGAGGAAACCCACGCAGAAATGGGGAGAACATAGAAACTCCACCCAGATGAGGATTTGAACCGGGAATCCCTAGCACTGAGAGGAGAACATGCTAAAACACTAAGCCACTAAGCCCGATTAAATAAATGTGTTTTTAATTTATTTTTAAAGATTAATAGTGATTCAGAATCACGAACAGTAACTGGAAGGCTATTCCAAAGTTGAGGGAGAACGCTCTTCCACCAGCAGTCATTTTGTTTATTCTAGGAGCTAAGAGTAGACCAGCACCTTGAGATCGGAGCTCGCGTGTTGGCTTACACACACAAGCTCCGATCTCAAGGTGCTGCTTTACTCTTAGCTCCTTGAATAAATAAAAAATAATTCTTGTCCATGTCTTTATGTTTGTATTTGCTTATTGTGTTAAAAGGTGTTTTTTTGGGCTGTGTATAACTCTGCATGTGAAGAATAAACTTGACTTGACTTGACTTGCATATGTTAAGTTTACAGGTGTGTGTGTGTGTGTGTGTGTGTTCAAGAAGATTCAAGATTCAAGAAAATGTTATTATCATTAATATCACATGGTACATGAGATAAGAGCGAATATATGGGTCACGGATCCCGATTACCCCGTTATTTTAAAGTTATAATTTCAATTTAAATTTTAAAGGCACGGAGGCTTTGTGGTTTAGCATGTTCTCCTCTCAGCACTGGAGATGCAGGTTCGAATCCCAATCTGGGTCCTCGCGTCCACGTGGGTTTCCTCCGGGTTCTCTGGTTTCCTCCCACAGTCCAAAAACATGGATGAAGTCAATTGAATTCTCCAAATTGCCCCATATAGAGTGTGTGTGTGAGGGAGTGTGTGTACAATGATAGATTGGTCTGATTCATCAGATCATTCATCAGATCATTCATCAGATCAAACGATTCATCAGATCATTCATCAGATCAAACGATTCATCAGATCATTCATCAGATCAAACGATTCATCAGATCATTCATAAGATCAAACGATTCATCAGATCATTCATCAGATCGAACGATTCATCAGATCATTCATAAGATCAAACGATTCATCAGATCATTCATAAGATCAAACGATTCATCAGATCATTCATCAGATCAAACGATTCATCAGATCATTCATCAGATCAAACGATTCATCAGATCATTCATAAGATCAAACGATTTTATTTAAAACTGTTTTTTTTAAAGAGACGATCAGAGACGACACGAGGTTCAGATAAGCGTCTAACAATTTCAAATAATAAATAAAATAAAAAACATTTAAATTAGAATTACAACAAAACAATTTACAAAGGAGCTGTTTATATTCTGTACATTCTGATGCTGCATTTAGAGAATTGTTTAAAGTAACTTTAATTTAATTACACAATGTTATTTAATTTAATTACACTCTGTTATTCTGTGGTTAACGAACCTAAGATAATGTTATATAACTTATAATATGAAAGTGACCTTGAGTGTTTTGAAAGGTACTTAAAAAATTTAATGATTTATTATTATTATTATTATTATTATAATTCATTCATCCATCCATCATCTTCCACTTTATCCTCTACAAGGTTTGTGGGGGGGTCCACATGTCCATCCAGGGGAAAACGTTTCGGGCGCTGGGCAGATACACCCAGGACAGGACACCAATCTATCGCTGGGCACACACTCACACACAGACACACTCTATATGGGGCAATTTGGAGAACTCAATTGACTTGATCCATGTTTTTGGACTGTGGGAGGAAACCGAGAAGAGGAAACCGAGAAGAGGAAACCTACGCGGACACGGGGAGGACATGGAAACTCCACCCAGATTCGGACTCGAACTGGGAATCCCTAGCGCTGAGAGGAGAACGTGCTAAACCACTAAGCCACTGTGCAGCCATTATTATTATTATTATTATTATTATTATTATTATTATTAAGGGCAGCACGGTGGCTTAGTTGTTGGCATGTTCTCCTTTCAGCACTAGGGATTCCCAGTTCGACTCCCAATCTGGGTGGAGTTTCAACCCCCCACAACCCTAATAGAGGATGAAGCGGAAGATAATGGATGGATGGATGGATGGATGGTCCCACAGTTTTCTTTCCCAGCTGCTGTCCTTTTCCCACGTCTTTGATGGCCTCTACCTTCCATTTTTGGCGGGACACCTTCTTTAAGATGACTGGATCGTTCCTAATTTTGCCCTCCTTCTCCCCCCCCCCCACTTTTAAAATTTTCCACCAGAAAGCTCTACGGCTCCACGGCCTAATTTTCATAAGTAACTTCATCCATCCATTATCTTACGAGGAGAACATGGAAACCCAGTGCCAGGAATCCCCAGCAACTCTTAAGTAAGGAAGATAGCTATTGGCTGTCCTAAAGGTCGCTCGAGTTCCAAAAATGATGCTATCACGTAATTTGCATAATAGTCCCTTTGCGTGTATTGGAAGCGGTAGAATAAAGGATTAACGTGAGAGAGAAAAAAAAATTAAATAAAGTAAACACGTGCGGACTCTGTCCGAACTACAGATAAACTTCATTAAATCAGATTTCGTAAATCCTGTACGCTCCATAGAGCAGATTGGAACATCCAGAGAACTTTGGAACGTTGAGAGTGGTGTTGTCATGGCGATAACAGTCATCTTAATTTCATTTAGAACGTCGGATTGATTCGGCGTAAAAGAGATACTAGGTTCAGTTACAGAACACTCCTGCAGGCTGGCGTTACATCGTTTTAAGATTCCGTACATCAGTTCAGGTAAGAGAGACGTTTCTCAACTCTGAGATCTCAACTCTGAGATTGTCAGACTTTTTTTTTTTCCTGAGATATAATATTAATGCAAATATTTCGGCAGTGTCGGGAAGCTGCCACAAAATGTAAAGCTTTATTGTCACGTGCACAGTAAATAATCACGTCTCATTGCTCCATCCATCCATCCATCCATTATCTTCTGCTTTATCCTATATTAGGGTCACGGGGGGGAGGAGGGTTCCCCATGCCCATCCAGGGGAGAATGTGTTGGGCGCTGGGCAGTTACACCCAGGACAGGACGCCAATCTATTGCTGGGCAGTCTCCCTGCTCCCTATATTTAGCTTTAAAGAACGAAGCGCCTTTAAACCCCCAAAGAGCAAGCCGAAGCGACAGCGGCAAGACAAAACTCCCTGTTATGTTGTCATTCAAGGAAGAAACCTTGTGAGGACCGAGACTCAGTGGGGGACTCAGTATAGTACATTACAGGGGCTTCCCAGTTCGAATCCCCATCTGGGTGGAGTTTCTATGTCCTCCCTGTGTCCACGTGGGTTTCTTCCGGGTTCTCTGGTTTCCTCCCTCAGTCCAAAAACAGGGATCAAGGTCAATGGAATTCTCCAAATTGCCCCATATAGAGTGTGCTGGATCCTGTCCTGGGTGTATCTACCCAGCGCCCGGAACATTCCGAAATGCCGGATGGGCATGGGGAAACCACCCCGCGACCCTAATAGAGGATAAAGTGGAAGATAATGGATGGATGGGATAATTATATTAAAAAAACAGAAAAAAACACATTTTATGTAATAACTATTAATTAACTAATAAAAAATAATAACAGTCGACAATAAAAGCTTCACTCCACAAAACCCTCCATCCAGAAAAATAGCAAACAACGTTACAGAGCTCTGAGAAATAAAGCTGAACCACTCCCAAGATCCTGAACGTTCTACCAACCTTGATGTCAGATACACTAATTAAAACATTTAACGAAGACGAGCCGATGGTCTAACACGCACACATTGTTCTGAACAGCTGGCGCTTAGTGAGAAAAAAACCCTACCGCCACCTTTGTAGGCGTGGCCCCCCTGCAGGTCAGCATGAGTTAACATTCGTTAAATTCGTTTAATTAATTTATTCATTCTCTTCTGCTGAATCCTTAACAATGGTTGCCTTGGGGACGGTGAGAACATTTAGGGCGTTGGACAGACACACCCAGGACAGGGCGCCAACATATCACTGGGCAGTTACATAATGTTATTATATACAGTGGGGTGCGAAAGTTTTGGCAGCCTTGTTAATTTTCCTGATTTACCTTTATAAATTATTTGTTGTTTGGATAAAAAAAATCAGTTAAATATATCATTTAGGGGACAAACACAGTGATATTTGAAAAGTGAAATGAAGTTTATATGATTTACAGAAAGTGTGCAATAACTGGTCAAACAAAATTAGGCAGGTGCATAAATTTGGGCACTGTTGTCATTTTATTGATTCCAAAACCTTTAGAATTAATTATTGGAACTTAAATTTGGATTGGTATGTTCGGATATCCTTGACCTCCATGCAATTATGTGAAAGGGTATTCAAGGGGGGCAATTGTAAGTTTTTCTCCTCCTTGTCTGAAGAGAGTCTGAGAGAGTCGCAGCATGGGAGTCTCAAAACAACTTTCAAATGACCTGAAAACAAGGATTGTTCACCGTCATGGTTTAGGGGAAGGATACAGAAAGCTATCTCAGAGATTTCAGCTTTCAGTCTCTACTGTGAGAAACATTGTGAGAAAATGGAAGACCACAGGCACTGCTCAAGTCAAGGCTCGAAGTGGCAAACCAAGAAAAATCTCAGAAAAACAGAAGCGAAGGATGTTGAGAACAGTCAGAGTCAACCCACAGAGCAGCACCAAAGACCTACATCATCATCTTGCTGCTGATGGAGTCACTGTGCATTGTTAAACAATTCGGCGCACTTTATACAAGGAGATGCTGTATGGTAGAGTGATGCAGAGGAAGCCCTTTCTCCACCCACATCACAAACAGAGCCGCTTGAGGTATGCTTAAGCTCATTTGGACAAGCCAACTACATTTTGGGATAAGGTGCTGTGGACTGATTAAACCAAAATAGAGTTATTTGGGCATAACAAGCGCCGTTATGCATGGAGGAAAAAGAACACAGCACTCCAAGAAAAACACCTACTACCTACAGTCAAATTTGGTGGAGGTTCCATCACAACGTTATGTGGGGCTATATGTCCAGTACAGGAACTCGAAATCTTGTTAAAGTTGAGGGCCGCATGGATTACAATCAATATCAGCAGATTCTGGAGACCAATGTCCTGGAATCAGTGACAAAGCTGAAGCTGCGCCAGGGCTGGATCTTCCAACAAGACAACGACCCTAAACACTGTTCCAAATTGACTAAGGCATTCATGCAGAGGAACAAGTACAACGTTCTGGAATGGCCACCTCAGTCCCCAGACCTGAACATTATTGAAAATCTGTGATGTCACCTAAAGAGAGCTGTCCATGCTCAGAAATCATCAAACCTGAATGAGATGTCTTGTAAAGAAGAATGGTCTAAAATACCTTCAGCCACAATCCAGACTCTCATTAGAAGCTATAGGAAGCGTTTACAGGCTGTTGATCTACTAAATATTGAGTTATGGGTTTTTTTGGTGCCCAAATTTATGCACTTGCCTAATTTTGTTTGACCAATTATTGCACACTTTCTGTAAATCATATAAACTTCATTTCACTTCTCCAATATCACTGTGTTTGTCCTCTATATGACATTCTTAACTGATTTGATTTTATTCAAACAACCAATGATTTATAAAGGTAAGTCAAGACAATTAACAAGGCTGCCCAAACCTTTGCACCCCACTATATATATATATATATATATATATATACAGTGGTGTGAAAAAGTGTTTGCCCCCTTCCTCATTTCCTGTTTTTTTTGCATGTTTGTCACACTTAAGTGTTTCAGAACATCAAACCAATTTAAACAATAGTCAAGGACAACACAAGTAAATACAAAATGCAATTTGTAAATGAAGGTGTTTATTATTAAAGGAGAAAAAAATCCAAACCATCATGGCCCTGTGTGAAAAAGTGATTGCCCCCTTGTTAAAACATACTATAACTGGTTTTTAACACCTGAGTTCAGTTTCTCTAGCCACACCCAGGCCTGATTATTGCCACACCTGTTCTGAACCAAGACATCACTTAAATAGGAGCTGTCTGACTCAGTAAAGTCCAACAAAAGATCTTTAAAAGCTACACATCATGCCGAGATCCAAAGAAATTCAGGAACAATTGAGAAATAAAGTAATTGAGATCTATCAGTCTGGAAAGGGTTATAAAGCCATTTCCAAAGCTTTGGGAATCCAGCGAACCAAAGTGAGGGCCATTATCCACAAATGGCGAAGACATGGAACAGTGGTGAACCTTCTCAGGAGTGGCCGGCCGCCCAAAATTACCCCAAGAGCGCAGCGACAACTCATCCAAGAGGTCACAAAAGACCCCACAACAACTTCCAAAGAACTGCAGGCCTCACTTGCCTCAGTTAAGGTCAGCGTTCATGCCTCCACCATCAGAAAAAAACTGGGCAAAAATGGCCTGCATGGCAGAGTTCCAAGAAGAAAAGAACATTAAAGCTCGTCTCAATTTTTCCAAAACACATCTTGATGATTCCCAACACTTTTGGGAAAACATTCTGTGGACTGATGAGACAAAAGTGGAACTCTTTGGAAGGTGTGTGTCCCATTAAATCTGGCGTAAAAGGAACACTGCATTTCAGAAAAAGAACATTATACCAACAGTAAAATATGGTGGTGGTAGTGTGATGGTCTGGGGCTGTTTTGCTGCGGCAGGACCTGGAAGACTTGCTGTGATAAATGGAACTATGAATTCTGCTGTCTACCAAAAGATTCTGAAGGAGAATGTCCGACCATCTGTTCGTGAACTCAAGCTGAAACGAACTTGGGTTCTGCAGCAGGACAATGATCCAAAACACACCAGCAAGTCCACCTCTGAATGGCTGAAGAAAAACAAAATGAAGACTTTGGAGTGGCCTAGCCAAAGTCCTGACCTGAATCCTATTGAGATGTTGTGGTATGACCTTAAAAAGGCCGTTCATACTCGAAAACCCTCTAATGTAACTGAATTAGAACAATTCTGCAAAGATGAGTGGGCCAAAATTCCTCCAGAACGCTGTAAAAGACTCATTGCAAGTTATCGCAAACGCTTGTTTGCAGTTGTTGCTGCTAAGGGTGGCCCAACCAGTTATTAGGTTTAGGGGGCAATCACTTTTTCACACAGGGCCATGATGGTTTGGATTTTTTTCTCCTTTAATAATAAACACCTTCATTTACAAATTGCATTTTGTGTTTACTTGTGTTGTCCTTGACTATTGTTTAAATTGGTTTGATGTTCCGAAACACTTACTGTAAGTGTGACAAACATGCAAAAAAAAACAAGAAATGAGGAAGGGGGCAAACACTTTTTCACACCACTGTATATATATATATATATATATATATATATATATATATATATATATATATATATATATACACTCACCGGCCACTTTATTAGGTAGAACATTCTAGTAACGGGTTGGACCCCCTTTTGCCTTCCGAACTGCCTCAATTCTTCGTGGCATAGATTCAACAAGGTGCTGGAAGCATTCCTCAGAGAGTTTGGTCCATATTGACATGATGGCATCACACAGTTGCCGCAGATTTGTCGGCTGCACATCCATGATGCGAATCCCCCGTTCCATCACATCCCAAAGATGCTCTATTGGATTGAGATCTGGTGACTGTGGAGGCCATTTGAGTACAGTGAACTCATTGTCATGTTCAAGAAACCAGTCTGAGATGATTCCAGCTTTATGACATGGTGCATTATCCTGCTGAAAGTAGCCATCAGATGTTGGGTACATTGTGGTCATAAAGGGATGGACATGGTCAGCAACAATACTCAGGTAGGCTGTGGCGTTGCAACGATGCTCAATTGGTACCTAGGGGCCCAAAGAGTGCCAAGAAAGTATTCCCCACACCATGACACCACCACCAGCAGCCTGAACCGTTGATACAAGGCAGGATGGATCCATGCTTTCATGTTGTTGACGCCAAATTCTGACCCTACCATCCGAATGTCGCAGCAGAAATCGAGACTCATCAGACCAGGCAACGTTTTTCCAATCTTCTATTGTCCAATTTCGATGAGCTTGTGCAAATTGTAGCCTCAGTTTCCTGTTCTTAGCTGAAAGGAGTGGCACCCGGTGTGGTCTTCTGCTGCTGTAGCCCATCTGCCTCAAAGTTCGACGTACTGTGCATTCAGAGATGCTCTTCTGCCTACCTTGGTTGTAACGGGTGGCTATTTGAGTCACTGTTGCCTTTCTATCAGCTCGAACCAGTCTGGCCATTCTCCTCTGACCTCTGGCATCAACAAGGCATTTCCGCCACAGAACTGCCACTCACTGGACGTTTTTTCTTTTTCGGACCATTCTCTGTAAACCCTAGAGATGGTTGTGCGTGAAAATCCCAGTAGATCAGCAGTTTCTGAAATACTCAGACCAGCCCTTCTGGCACCAACAACCATGCCACGTTCAAAGGCACTCAAATCACCTTTCTTCCCCATACTGATGCTCGGTTTGAACTGCAGGAGATTGTCTTGATCATGTCTACATGCCTAAATGCACTGACTTGCCGCCATGTGATTGTCTGATTAGAAATTAAGTATTAACGAGCAGTTGGACAGGTGTACCTAATAAAGTGGCCGGTGAGTATATATATGTATAATATAATAGGAGGCGGCACGGTGGCTTAGTGGTTTAGCATGTTCTCCTCTCAGCACTAGGGATTCCCGGTTCGAATCCCCATCTGGGTGGAGTTTCCATGTTCTCCCCGTGTCCGCGTGGGTTTCCTCCGGGTTCTCCGGTTTCCTCCCACAGTCCAAAAACATGGATCAAGTCAATGGAGTTCTCCGAATTTTCCCATATAGAGTGTATGTGAGTGAGTGAGTGTACAGTGATAGATTGGCATCCTGTCCTGGGTGTATCTGCCCAGCGCCCCAAACATTCTCACCTGGATGGGCATGGGGATCCCCCCCACAATCCTAATAGAGGATAAAGTGGACGATAATGAATGAATGAATGAATGAATGAATGAATGGACCCTGTTATTTTAAGTTGAAGTTATTTATTTATGTCGCACTTTTTACAACAGTACATTGTCACAAAGCAACTTTACAGAATGAAAAGCCTTTAAACCCCCAAAGAGCGAGCCGAAGCGACAGTGGCAAGATAAAACTCCCTGTTATGTTGTTTTTTTAAGAGAGAAACCTTGTGAGGACCAATACTCAGTGGGGGACTCATCCTCCTTGAGCAGCCAGGCAGCAACAACAGTGTAGGACAGCCATGTACAGATATTTAACAAATGGAAAAACTCTAACAACTGGAAAACTATATGAGTCCATTAGGGGGCGTCCTGCAGGACCGCCAGTCCAATTGTTATTCAGGTTCCATTCAGTATTTGTCAGCAGAGCCACGGATGAAGATCTCCAGGAAGCCGGTCACACCTCAAAAGAAACAGACGAGGAAGGCAGCATTTTAGACAGGGAGTGGTAGCTCAGTGGTCAGGGTGTTGGGCCATCAATCTGAAGGTTGTGGGTTCAAATCACATGTCCACTGAAGTTACCAATGTGGGTCCTTGAGCAAGACCCTTAACCCTCATTGCTCCAGGGGGCGCTGTGATGAACCCTGTGCTCACCTTGTAAGTCGCTTTGGATAAAAGCGTCCAATAACTGACCAAATGTAATGTAAAAACTTGGGGTGGCTTAGTGTTTGGCATGTTCTCCTCTCAGCGCTGGGGATTCCCCAATCTGGGTGGAGTTTGCATGTTCCTCCCACAGTCCAAAAACATGGATCAAGGTGAATTGAATTCTCCAAATTGCCCCATATAGAGTGTGTGTGTGAGTGAGTGTGTGTACAGTGATAGATTGCCCCCTGTCCTGGGTGTATCTGCCCAGCGCCCGAAACATTCTCCCCTGGATGGGCATGGGGAACCCCCCCACGACCCTAATAGAGGATAAAGCGGAAGATAATGGATGGATGATTCTGTGGTGGGCGGCACGGTGGCTTAGTGGTTTAGCATGTTCTCCTCTCAGCACTGGGGATTCCTGGTTCGAATCCCCATCTGGGTGGTTTCCATGTTCTCCCTGTGTCCATGTGGGTTTCCTTTGGGTTCTCTGGTTTCCTCCCACAGTCCAACAACATGCATTCAAGGTCAACTGAATTCTCCAAATTGCCTCATATAGAGTGTGGATGTGTGCGTGAGTGTGTGGCCAGTGATAGATTGGTGTCCTGTCTTGGGTGTTTCTGCCCAGCGCCTAAAAGGTTCTCCCCTGGATGGGCACCCCCTGGAATCCCCACCGTGACCCTAATAGAGGATAAAGCTGAAGATAATGGATGAATGGTTCTGTGGTGGGCGGCACGGTGGCTTAGTGGTTGGCATGTTCTCCTCAGTGCTAAGGATTCCCAGTTCAAATCCCCATCTGGGTGGAGTTTCCATGTTCTCCCTGTGTCCGCGTGGGTTTCCTCCCGAGTTCTCCAGTTTCCTCCCACAGTCCAAAAACATGGATTTCAATTGTTCTCCAAATTGCGTGTGTGTGTGAGTGTGTGTGTGAGTGAGTGTGTGTACAGTGATAGATTGGCATCCTGTCCTGGGTGTATCTGCCCAGCGCCCGAAACGTTCTCCCCTGGATGGGGATGGGGCATGGGGAACCCCCCCCCCCCCCCCCCCACCCCCACGACCCTAATAGAGGATAAAGCGGAAGATAATGGATGGATGTAAAGACCTTTATGAAAATCTAGGAACTGAAAGGTTGGATAATGTCCAGATTCGGCCTGAAAGTGTGGACGGTCCCTTCTTAGCTCCTGACCCTTTAGCTTCTTAGATCCTGACCCTTGTTGTTTTCTCATCTGTAGGTCAAATTGGATGAAGCCAATTTGAATATTTTGATTGAATACACACCGTTAGCTAAATTTGGCTTCTTATTTCTACGCAGGTTTATAAATTTGAACTCACGAACCTTTCAGGATGGAAAAGCGAGAGTCTGACTCCGTCCTGCCGGTAAACCACAGCAACTTTCCCGCCAAGCTCTGGCAAATGGTCAACAATCCGGAGATGGAGGCCATCCGCTGGAATTCGACTGGGAACGGAATCCTGATCGTCCAGCAGGATTTCGAAGCCATGATGCACTCCGACAAGTCGGCGTACTCTTTCAAAACCACCAACTTCAGCAGTTTCATACGTCAGCTCAATCTCTACGGCTTTAAGAAGGATTACCGCTACCACGAGGAGCTGGAAAAACAACCGGATTTGCAAAAGAAAAATGTCCTCCATTATTCCAGCCCCAACTTTAAAAAGGGCTGCCCGGAGCTTCTGACGGGCCTGATGCGCTTTACGAAATTAAATAAAGAAAAGCTAAACGCAGGAATGGAAGTGAAATCTCGACCCCCGAACCGCCTTCAGCGCATGTTACTCAATACGAACCAAAAAACCTGCGAGGAAAAAGAAAACGGTGGGTTGATTCTCTACTTATGTCCTTCTGTCCATCCAGGAGAGAACGTTTTGGGTGCTGGGCAGATACACCCAGGACAGGGTGCCAATCTATCACTGTACACACACTCACTCACACACACACACTCTATATGGGGCAATTTGGAGAATTCAATTGAACTTGATCCATGTTTTTGGACTGTGAGAGGAAACCAGAGAACCCGGAGGAAACCCACGCGGACATGGGGAGGACATGGAAACTCCACCCAGAACCGGGAATACCCAGCACTGAGAGGAGAACATGCTAAACCACTAAGCCAACCTGCCACTCAAAAACTAATATATATATTCATTCATTATCTCCCGCTTTATCCTCTATTAGGGTCGCGGGGGGGTTCCCCATGCCCATCCAGGGGAGAACGTTTCGGGCGCTGGGCAGATACACCCAGGACAGGACGCCAATCTATCACTGAACACACACTCACTCACACACACACACTCTATATGGGGCAATTTGGAAAACTCAATTGACTTGATCCATGTTTTTGGACTGTGGGAGGAAACCAGAGAACCCAGAGGAAACCCACGCGGACACGGGGTGAACATGCAAACTCCACCCAGATGGGGATTCGAACCGGGAATCCCCAGCGCTGAGAGGAGAACATGCCAAACACTAAGCCACCGTGCCACCATCCATTTCAGTTTGATATATCTACTAACTGATGGACACAGTAATATTTCAGGATTGAAATGAGGTTAAGTGTTCTAACAGAAAACATGCAATATGCGTTAAACTGAAATTTGACAGGTGCAAAAGTATGGGTACCTCAACAGAAAAGTGACATTAATATTTAGTCGATCCTCCTTTTGTAAAGATAACAGCCTCTAGTCGCTTCCTGTAGCTTTTAATCACTTCCAGGATCCTGGATGAAGGTATTTTTGTCCATTCCTCTTTACAAAACAATTCCAGTTCGGTTACGTTTGATGGTCGCCGAGCATGGACAGCCCGCTTCAAATCAGCCCACAGATGTCCAATGATATTCAGGTTTGGGGACCGGGATGGCCATTCCAGAACATTGTAATTGATTTGGAGCTGTGTTTTGGACCATTGTCTTGCTGAAATGTCCATCTCTGGCGTAACTTCAACTTGGTCACTGATTCTTGAACATTATTCTCAAGAATCTGCCGACACTGAGTGGAATCCATGCGACCCTTGACTTTAACAAGATTCCCGGTGCGGGCATTGGCCGCACAGCCCCAAAGCATGATGGAACCTCCACCGAAGTTTACAGTGGGTAGCAAGTGTTTTTCTTGGAATGCTGTGTTTTTTGACGCCTTTTTGTATGACCAAATAACTCAATCTTTTGTTTCATCAGTCCACAGGACCTTCTTCCAAAATGAAGCTTGCTTGTCCAAATGTGCTTGTGCATACCTCGGGCGACCCTGTTTGTGGCGTGCTCGCAGAGACGGCTTCTTTCGCGTCACTCACCCATACAGCTTCTCCTTGTGCAAAGTATGCTGGGTTGTTGACCGATGCACAGTGACACCATCTGCAGCAAGATGATACTGCAGCTCTTTGGAGGTGGTCTGTGGATTGTCCTTGACTGTTCTCACTATTCATCTCCTCTGCCTTTCTGATATTTTCTCTTGGCCTGCCACTTCTGGGCTTAACAAGAACTGTCCTTGTGGTCTTCCATTTCCTTACTATGTTCCTCACAGTGGTGGCACGGTGACTTAGTTGTTTAGCATGTTCTCCTCTCAGCACTAGGGATTCCCGGTTCGAATCCCCATCTGGGTGGAGTTTCCATGTTCTCTGCGTGTCCGCGTGGGTTTCCTCCGGGTTCTCCGGTTTCCTACCACAGTCTAAAAAACATGGATCAAGTCAATTGAGTTCTCCAAATTGCCCCATATAGAGTGTGTCTGTGTGAGTGGGTGTGTGTCCAGTGATAGATTGGCATCCTGTCCTGGGTGTATCTGCCCAGTGGCTGAAACATTCTCCCCTGAATGGACATGGGGACCCCCCCACAACCCTTGTAGAGGATAAAGTGGAAGATGATGGATGGATGGTTCTGTGGTGGGCGGCACGGTGGCTTAGTGGTTGGCATGTTCTCCTCAGCACAAGGGATTCCCGGTTCGAATCCCCATCTGGGTGGAGTTTCCATGTTCTCCTTGTGTCCACAACTTTTTGTCTCCTTCCCCTGAACAACTATGTTGAACGATCTTTGTTTGCAGATCATTTGAGGAGCCCACTTCAGCCCACATGTCTTCAGAATGTAATTAATGTAATTTACAAGTTGGTGGAATTTGCTTCCGGTACAGCATAACATACTCACATCTCTGTGTCAAAAACAAATGCATAAATACAAATACAATATATAGACACAGACAGACAAAAATTTTCAGATCATACATTGATTTAGTGACCGTGCAGCAGTTGGAAAGAAACTGCTTTTGAGTCTGACTGATTTTGTTGGTAGGGACCTGTAGCGTCTTCCAGGAGGCATGTGTGTGAACAAGTGATGGGTGAGAAGGGTCTGAAGTGATCTTTTTTGCTCGTTGTATGATGAGTTTTTGATACAGTGTGTCTATGGATGGGAGGGTGTGGCCTGTGATTTTGGATGATTTATCTATTATGCATTGTAGTTTTTTCCGTGAAAAGTTATCCAGATTTCCGTACCAGACTTTTTTGTATATTTGGTGTGAATGCTGTCTCCATTTGAGTGTACTGCTGATGTATGTACCTAGGAATTTGAATGAGTCTGTGATGGTAATAGGCTGAGTGGAGATGAGCATGGATGTTTTGTAAGTAGGTGAGCGTGAGAAATCGACTATTAGTCTCTGTGTTTTTGATGTATTAAGCTGTAGGTTGTTGTTTTGGCACCAAGTGACTGCTTGGGTGACCTGTTCACGATAATGATATTCGTTATTGTTGGTAATGAGTCCAATTATTGTTGTATCGTCTGCATATTTAAGGATAGAGACTGAGCTGTGAGTGGATGTGAGGGAGTTTGTGTAGAGTAAAAAGAGCCATGGTGAAAGAACACAACCCTGGGGGGCACCTGTACTTAGGCTGAGAGGTTGGGATGAGAGGCTACCCATCCTGACTCTCTGTGTTCTTTGTGACAGGAAACTGTAAATCCAGTAACATAGATTAATATCAATGTCCATGTCCATAAGTTTATTGAAGAGGTTGACTGGGTTGATAGTATTGAAAGCGGAGCTGAAATCAATAAACAATATCTGGGCATAGGTGTTTGAGGATTCCAGATGTTGCATAATCCTGTAAAGAGCCAGGTTAACTGTATCTTCAACGGATCTATTAGACCGGTAAGCAAACTGGTAACTGTCCATGAGATGAGAAGTAAGTTCTTTCAAGTGTGAGAGTATAATTCGTTCAAATGATTTCATAACAATGGATGTAAGAGCGATAGGTCTGTAATCATTAAGACAGGATACTTTGTTAGTTTTTGGTACAGGGATAATAACCGAATCCTTAAAACATTTTGGAACTGTACACTGACTGAGAGAGCAATTGAAAATGAAGGTAAAGATTGGAGCTAGCTGAGCTGCACAGTGTTTTAAAACAGCTGGGGTGACACCATCAGGGCCTGCTGCTTTCCTCTTTTTATTTTTACTAAAAGAGGCTCTCACTTCCTTCTTACTTACTCCTGAATGTGAAACTGAGGTAATGGTGGAGGGACTGGAGTCGGAATAGAAGGGATAGGCTGCTGTTCGAATCTGCCATAGAAGTCATTTAGTGTGTCTGGTAGGTCACTATTACTGTCTAATGAGGGGCAGGGCCTTTTTTTATAACTAGTCATGTTTTTTATTTTTTGCCAAATTGATTTAGTGTCATAGATGTTATTTGCTGTTCTAATCTGTGTGCATATTTGGATTTGGCTTTCCTAATCGCAGCTCTAAGTTCATATTTAGCTGAATTATATTGCTCTTTATTTCATTCATGTAATGAAGACATTCAAATAGGAGAACAACTTGCAATTAGCCACCTTAAATACCTTTACTAATGATTGGATACACCTGGCTATGGAGTTCAAAGTTCACTGAGGTTAAACCAAACAATTTTTTTGCTTCAGTAAGTCAGTAAAAAGTAGTTAGGAGTATTCAAATCAATAAAATAAGGGTACCCATACTTTTAGACCTGTCAAATATTGGTTTAACGCATATTGCACATTTTCTGTTAGAACATAAACCTCATTTCAATCCAGAAATATTACTGTGTCCATTAGTTATTAGATATATCAAACTTAAATGGCTGTTGCAAACACTCAAATATTTAGAACTAAAAATGATTAAGATTAATAGGGGTGTCCAAACTTTTGCATATGACTGTGTATATATATATATATATATATATATATATATATATATATATATATATATATATATATATATATCAGTGATGGATTGGCGCCCTGTCCTGTGTGTATCTGCCCAGCGCCCGAGACGTTCTCCCCTGGATGGGCATGGGGAACCCCCCCCCCCACCACCACGACCCTAATAGATGATAAAGCGGGAGATAATGAATGAATGAATGAATGAATGAATATATATATAAAAAATAAAATCCATTCATCCATCCATCCATTCATCCATCTTCTAGAGTCGTGGGGGGGGGGGCATCCATTGGAGAACGTTTCGGGCGCTGGGCAGATACACCCAGGACAGGACGCCAATCTATCACTGTACACACACTCACTCACACACACACACTCTATATGGGGCAATTTGGAACATTTAGTTTACCTTGAATCCATGTTTTTGGACTGTGGGAGGATGCGATAGAGCATGCAAACTTCACCCAGTGAACGTGCCACCCTAATATAATATAATATAATATTCATTCATTCATTATCTCCCGCTTTATCCTCTATTAGGGTCGCGGTGGGGTTCCCCATGCCCATCCAGGGGAGAACGTCTCGGGCGCTGGGCAGATAGACCCAGGACAGGGCGCCAATCCATCGCTGGGCACACACTCACACACTCAAACACACTCTATATGGGGCAATTTAGAGAACTCAATTAACTTGATCCATGTTTTTGGACTGTGGGAGGAAACCGGAGAACCCGGAGGAAACCCACGCGGACACGGGGAGAACATGGAAACTCCACCCAGATGGGGATTTGAACCGGGAATCCCTAGTGCTGAGAGGCGAACGTGCTAACCACTAAGCCACCGTGCCGCCCATAATATAATATTATTTAATATAATATATATATATATCTGTATATTATTAATATTAGCCAAACAGGATTATTTAATACAGCTTTATGCTACAGATAGAGATCGTTAATTGTGTTAATTGTGTTAATTGTGTCTGTTCACTGCATCCGCAGTCAAACAGCAGCCCAGAAAATGTCCGAGTGAAGAGTCGACCCCTCAGGAACCGGAGCCTGCCAGCACGTCACAACCCGACCGACCGCCGTTACCGTCTCACTCACGAGAGAGAGGCACGTACAGCAGTTCTCACCACCGCAGTCATTGCCTTACCTTCCACCTTGTGCCAATTTACATGTTGTGCCACCGTTTCCCGTCAACATCTAGGTCCCCCTGGCGCAAATGCCATGCCACCTCAGCCGGTTTCTCAGGGCCCGCGCAGCAGAGGGATGTCGTCGGGCTCCTTCTATTCGCCGCAGTATCTTCCTCGATTCGTACCGGGTAATTTATTATTATTACTTTTAAAATATCGAGATGTATATTGCGTTAAATACGTAGAGTTAGGTGAATACTGGGAAGGGTGGGGTTGCCTATGCCCAGTGGCGGCTGGTGCCAAAAAAATTTGAGGGGGGCCCGGGTGTAGGGGGGACCCATCCTCCATCACTGGCCTGCTGTTCCTTTGTTTGTGAACTGGGACGATCCGCTTCGCAAAAGCATTTTAATTTCGTAAAGACGAAACTTAATTATCTTTCATTTTGATGCGACGTTAAGGGTGAGTCGAACTAATGAACCGCACCCGAGTTAATGAGTCGATTCGGGAATTGTCCAATCACACGATGCTTAAATAAAATAACCCGTAGTAACACACCACCAATAGTGACGTACTAGAATGGAAAAACCTTGAAATCAGCCTCAGGGCACATCAAATGTATCTGCCCAGCGCCCGAAACGTTCTCCCCTGAATGGGCAGGGGGAACCACCCCCCCCTCCCCCGCGACCCTAATAGAGGATAAAAGCGGAAGATAATGAATGAATGAATGTTAATGACAGCTTTCTTCATTAAAATGTAATTTAATGGTTATGGATTCTGTTTTTTAAAACTTCAGGATGTATTTTGAAGCCATACGGCCGGATCCTGACACACAGGCACACAAATACACACTAAGTATAGGGGCAATTTAACGCATCCAATTCACCGGAGGCTGGAGCAGCCGGACGGCAACCCCACGCAGAGACAGGGAGGACACGGACACTCCACCCACATCGGGATTCGAACCTGGATCTCCAGCGCCGAGAGGCAGACGTGCCAACGTTTTCATTATCAGAACTTCTTTGGCGTTTGAACCTGACTGCAGTGTGATTAATAGTTTGACACCCCTAGTGGGGGATCCAGGCTTGAATCCAGATATGGGTGGAGTTTGCATGTACTCCCCTTTGTTTGCGTGGGTTTTCTCTGGGTTCTCCGGTTTTCTGCCACGGTCCAAAAACATGGATTCAATTTCAAGTCCAATTGGCAGCTAAAGATTGCCCTATCTTAAATGCCCCCATATGGTGTATGTGTGTCTGTGTGAGCAAGTGTGTGGTCAGCGATGGAATGGACATCCCGGAAGCCTGTGTAATCAGTGCCAGAAACGTTCTCCCTGGATGGGCATGGAGAACCCTAATGTACATCAATGATGTATTATAGATGTATCTATAACTTTAGAAAAGAAATGTGACTTCCCCCATTTTGGGACCAATAAAGGATTATCTCATCTTATCTCGTGTTCTAAACAGAGTGTGAGACTCTAATCATCTACTAAACAGTCGATGTGAGGAACCCAATCCAAACTGCTGGAGGTCCAGTGTGAGATCTCCAGTCGGTCAGCCAGGATTTGGGGGGCAGGGTCCGGGGCAGGTTTTGGAAAACTCTGCTTTCTTAAATCCGAGGTCAGCGCAACGGTCCGCCAATGTTCTAGAGAACTTCATGGTTCCTTCTGCTGAGGATCTGTATGGAGACGCAGATGGAGATCTTCCAGCAGGACCTGACCCCGCCTATGCCGCCAGAAACACCAAAACTGGGTTTGAAGCCCATGACCTCAAAGTGATGGACTGACCGGCCGACTCACCGAAACCTCAACCCCATTGAGAATCTATGAGGTATTCTTTGTCGTTGGGTCTGATGTGCTTCCTTTATCTTCTTGAGATTGCCCCATAGATTCTCAATGAGGTTGAGGTGAGTTGGCCAGTCAGTCCGGCCGGTCAGTTTAGTAGATGATTAGAGTCTTACATTCCTATTTTCGTGAATTTTATGAGCTGGAAACCCAAATGAGGTCAAAATACTCAAATAAACACTTGAATTGGTTTAAATTGTGGACTCTGAATCTACAATCTATGAAAGTTTCACTTTTTGAATAGAATTATGCAAATTAATTACATTTTCCATGACATTCCAATTTTTTGGAAGGGGTCTGTGATCCGGCGGCACGGTGGCTTAGTGGTTGGCAGGCTCTCCTCTCAGCGCTGGGGATTCCCAGTTTCGAATCCCCATCTGGCTGGAGTTTCCATGTTCTCCCTGTGTCCACGTGGGTTTCCTGCGGGTTCTCCGGTTCCTCCCACAGTCCAGAAACATGGATCAAGGTCAATTGAATTCTCCAAATTGCCCCATATAGAGTGTGTGTGTGTGTGTGTGTGTGTGTGTGTGAGTGAGTGTGTGCCCAGCGATAGATTGCCCCCCTGTCCTGGGTGTATCTGCTCAGCGCCTGAAACGTTCTCCTCTGGATGGGCATGGGGAACCCCCCCGCGACCCTAATAGAGGATAAAGCGGAAGATGGATGGATGGGTCTGTGATCCCATAACCATTCTATTTTCACAAATACGTCCCACATGCACCAACACACCAGAATAAGTCTACTGTTCTATTCTTTTCAAAATAAAAGTCATCCCCGAGTCAGACCGGCTCACTGAATCTCTGCGCTTCATGTCCTCTCTGAACCCACAGGACGTCCAGATGTTTACAGTTTATTCACTTCAAAGCAATTATCACCGATGTTAATTAAAACAAAACGTTGTGCTGTTCACAGCTGATTAATTATTATTTAATTAATTAATTAATTATATAATTAGCGGCACGGTGGCTTAGTGGTTAGCACGTTCGCCTCTCAGCGCTAGGGATTCCCGCTTCGAATTCCCATCTGGGTGGAGTTTCCACGTTCTCCCCGTGTCTGCGTGGGTTTCCGCCGGGTTCTCCGGTTTCCTCCTACAGTCCAAAAACATGAATCGAGTCAATTGAATTCTCAAAAATTGCCTCACATAGAGTGTGTGTGTGTGAGAGAGTGTGTGAGTGAGTGTGTGTACAGTGATAGATTAGCGTCCTGTCCTGGGTGTATCTGCCCAGCGCCCGAGAAGTTCTCCCCTGGATGGACATGGGGAACCCCCCCACCCTAATATAGGATAAAGCGGAAGATAATGGATGAATGATGCCGCCTAATTAGTTGTATACTTATATAATTAATTAATTATATAATTATATACTAATAATTAATTAGGCGGCACGGTGGCTTAGTGGTTAGCACGTTCGCCTCTCAGCGCTAGGGATTCCCGGTTCAAATCCCCCATAATGAATAAATTAATTATTAATTATAATTATTATTCATACATTTAATAAATGTAAGCAGAACCGAACCCGAAGCTGGCCCGGGCCAGGTGTCCTGAACACAACAGTCTACAGAGTTTGGAGTTAGATTAATTGAATTAACGACTCCGGTTTTGAAATGGTTAACGAACCGGTTTCTTTCTGCCGTTGCAGTTCGTCCGTGCTGTCCCCCAGGACCAATGGACCCACACTATACGGGCTTCCACCCGCCACCGATCTCCTACTTCATGTACGGCTGCTACCCTGTAAGAGCTGCGGCGCTGCGACGTCAGATTCTGATTTTCATTTGTGTTGAATGATACGAAAATCAGAATAGATTGTCTTTATAAAGTGTAATGTTTTATTATCATACATTAGCTTACGCTTGCTTGCTTGCATGTGTGTCTGTCTGTGTGTGTCAGTGTGTCTGTCTGTGTGTCTGTGTTTGTGTGTGTGTCTGTGTGTCAGTGTGTGTCTGTCTGTGTGTTTGTGTGTCAGTGTGTGTATGTTTGTCTGTGTGTCTGTCTGTGTGTGTCTGTCTGTCTGTGTGTCAGTGTGTGTTTGTGTGTCTGTCTGTCTGTCTGTGTGTGTCTGTCTGTGTTTGTATGTTTATCTGTGTGTGTCGGTGTGTCTGTCTGTGTGTGTATGTTTATCTGTGTGTCTGTGTGTCTGTCTGTGTGTGTCTGTCTGTGTGTGTATGTTTATCTGTGTGTGTCTGTCTGTGTGTCAGTGTGTGTTTGTATGTTTATCTGTGTGTGTCTGTGTGTGTCTGTCTGTCTGTGTGTGTGTCTATGTGTGTGTTTGTATGTTTATCAGTTTGTCTGTCTGTGTGTGTGTGTGTCTATGTGTGTTTGTGTGTCTGTCTGTCTGTGTGTCAGTGTGTGTTTGTGTGTCTATGTGTGTCTGTGTGTCTGTCTGTGTGTATCTGTCTGTGTTTGTGTGTGTGTGTCTGTCTGTCTGTGTGTCTATGTGTGTGTTTGAATGTTTGTCTGTGTGTGTCTGTCTGTGTGTCAGTGTGTGTTTGTGTGTCTGTGTGTGTCTGTCTGTGTTTGTATGTTTATCTGTGTGTGTCGGTGTGTCTGTCTGTGTGTATCTGTCTGTGTGTATTGTATGTTTGTCTGTGTGTCTGTCTGTGTGTCAGTGTGTGTTTGTATGTTTATCTGTGTGTGTCTGTGTGTATGTCTGTGTGTATCTGTCTGTGTGTCAGTGTGTGTTTGTGTGTCTGTCTGTTTGTCTGTGTGTCTATGTGTGTGTTTGTATGTTTATCTGTGTGTCTGTCTGTGTGTGTGTGTCTGTCTGTCTGTTTCAGTGTGTGTTTGTGTGTCTATGTGTGTCTGTGTATCTGTCTGTGTGTCAGTGTGTGTTTGTGTGTGTCTGTGTGTCTATGTGTGTGTTTGTATGTTTGTCTGTGTGTGTCTGTCTGTGTGTCAGTGTGTGTTTGTGTGTCTGTCTGTGTATGTCTGTCTGTGTTTGTATGTTTATCTGTGTGTGTCAGTGTGTGTGTCTGTGTATGTCTGTCTGTGTTTGTATGTTTATCTGTGTGTGTCAGTGTGTCTGTCTGTGTGTATCTGTCTGTGTGTGTATGTTTATCTGTGTGTCTGTGTGTCTGTCTGTGTCTGTCTGTCTGTCAGTGTGTGTTTGTATGTTTTTCTGTGTGTGTCTGTGTGTCTGTCTGTGTGTATCTGTCTGTGTGTCAGTGTGTGTTTGTGTGTCTGTCTGTGTGTCTATGTGTGTATTTGTATGTTTATCTGTGTGTCTGTCTGTGTGTGTGTGTCTATGTGTGTTTGTGTGTCTGTCTGTCTGTGTGTCAGTGTGTGTTTGTGTGTCTATGTGTGTCTGTCTGTGTGTATCTGTCTGTGTGTCAGTGTGTGTTTGTGTGTCTGTCTGTCTGTGTGTCTATGTGTGTGTTTGTATGTTTGTCTGTGTGTCTGTCTGTGTGTATCTGTCTGTGTGTCAGTGTGTGTTTGTCTGTCTGTCTGTGTGTCTATGTGTGTGTTTGTATGTTTGTCTGTGTGTCTGTCTGTGTGTATCTGTCTGTGTGTCAGTGTGTGTTTGTGTGTCTATGTGTGTCTGCGTGTCTGTCTGTGTGTATCTGTCTGTGTCAGTGTGTGTTTGTATGTTTATCTATGTGTGTCTGTCTGTTTGTCTCTGTGTATCCGTCTGTGTGTCTGTGTGTGTGTGTGTGTCTGTCTGTCTGTGTGTGTCTGTCTGTGTGTCTATGTGTGTTTGTGTGTCTTTGTGTGTGTTTGTGTGTGTGTGTTTGTGTGTGTGCATGTCTATCTGTCTGTGTCTTTGTTTGTGTGTCTGTCTGTGTGTGTCTGTGCGTCTTTGTGTTTGTGTGTGTCTGTGTGTGTTTATGTGTCTGTCTGTGTGTGTCAGTGCGTCTTTGTGTTTGTTTGTGTGTCTGTGTCTTTGTGTGTGTTTGTGTGTGTGTGTGTGTGTCTGTCTGTGCGTCTTTGTGTGCTTGTGTGTGTGTGTTTGTGTTTGTGTGTGCTTGTCTATCTGTCTGTCTGTGTGTCTATATGTGTGTTTGTATGTTTGTCTGTGTGTCTGTCTGTGTGTATCTGTGTGTCAGTGTGTGTTTGTGTGTCTATGTGTGTCTGCGTGTCTGTCTGTGTGTATCTGTCTGTGTGTCAGTGTGTGTTTGTATGTTTATCTATGTGTGTCTGTCTGTTTGTCTGTGTGTATCCGTCTGTGTGTCTGTGTGTGTGTTTGTGTGTCTGTCTGTATGTCTGTCTGTCTGTCTGTGTGTGTCTGTGTGTCTGTCTGTGTGTCTATGTGTGTTTGTGTGTCTTTGTGTTTGTTTGTGTGTGTGTGTCTGTGTGTCTTTGTGTGCTTGTGTCTTTGTGTTTGTGTGTGTGCATACAGTATCTATCTGCCTGTGTCTTTGTTTGTGTGTCTGTCTGTGTGTGTCTGTGCGTCTTTGTGTTTGTGTGTGTCTGTGTGTGTTTATGTGTCTGTCTGTGTGTGTCTGTGCGTCTTTGTGTTTGTTTGTGTGTCTGTCTCTTTGTGTGTGTTTGTTGTGTGTGCGTCTGTCTGTGCGTCTTTGTGTGCTTGTGTGTGTGTGTCTGTGTTTGTGTGTGCTTGTCTATCTGTCTGTGTATGTCTGTTTGTGCGTCTTTGTGTGTGTGTGTGTGTGTGTGTCTGTGTCTGTGGGTGGGTGTGTACTGTCTGTGCATCTTTGTGTGTTTGTGTGCATGTTTGTGGGTGGCTTTGTACTCTCTGCGTCTGTTTTTGCATCTTTGTCTGTCTGTGTGTATGTCTGTGTGTGTGTGTATGTGTGTGTCTATCTGTGCGCCTTTGTGTGTTTGTGTGTGTGTGTGTGGGTGGCTTTGTGCTGTCTGTGTGTGTGTGTGTGTGTGTGTATGTGTGTTTGTCTGTTTTTGCATCTATGTGTGTCTGTGTGTCTGTGTGCATCTTTGTGTCTGTGTGTGTCTGTGCATCTTTGTGTGTCTGTGTGCATCTTTGTGTCTGTGTGTGTCTGTGTGCATCTTTGTGTGTCTATCTGTGCATCTATGTGTGTCTGTGTGCATCTTTGTGTGTCTGTTTGTGCATCTTTGCGTGTCTGTGTGCATCTTTGTGTGTCTGTGTGCATCTTTGTGTGTCTTTGTGTGTCTGTGTGCATCTTTGTGTGTCTGTGTGCATCTTTGTGTGTCTGTCTGTGCATCTTTGCTGTGTGTGTCTGTGCATCTTTGTGTCTGTGTGTCTGTGTGCATCTTTGTGTCTGTGTGTGTCTGTGCATCTTTGTGTCTGTGTGCATCTTTGTGTCTGTGTGTGTCTGTGCATCTTTGTGTCTGTGTGCATCTTTGTGTGTCTGTCTGTGCATCTTTGTGTCTGTGTGTGTCTGTGTGCATCTTTGTGTGTCTGTCTGTGCATCTTTGTGTCTGTGTGTGTCTGTGCATCTTTGTGTCTGTGTGCATCTTTGTGTGTCTGTCTGTGCATCTTTGTGTCTGTGTGTGTGTGTCTGTGTGTGCTGTGTCATCTTTGTGTGTCTGTGTGCATCTTTGTGTGTGTCTGTCTGTGCATCTTTGTGTCTGTGTGTGTCTGTGTGCATCTTTGTGTGTCTGTCTGTGCATCTTTGTGTCTGTGTGTGTCTGTGCATCTTTGTGTCTGTGTGTGTCTGTGTGCATCTTTGTGTGTCTGTCTGTGCATCTTTGTGTCTGTGTGTGTCTGTGCATCTTTGTGTGTCTGTCTGTGCATCTTTGTGTCTGTGTGTGTCTGTGCATCTTTGTGTGTCTGTCTGTGCATCTTTGTGTCTGTGTGTGTCTGTGTGTGTCTGTCTGTGCATCTTTGCGTGTCTGTGTGCATCTTTGTGTGTCTGTGTGCATCTTTGTGTGTCTGTCTGTGCATCTTTGCGTGTCTGTCTGTGCATATTTGTGTCTGTGTGTGTCTGTGTATCTTTGTGTCTGTGTGTGTCTGTGTGCATCTTTGTGTGTCTGACAGTGCATCTTTGTGTCTGTGTGTGTCTGTGTGCATCTTTGTGTCTGTGTGTGTCTGTGTGCATCTTTGTGTGTCTGTCTGTGCATCTTTGCGTGTCTGTCTGTGCATATTTGTGTCTGTGTGTGTCTGTGTGCATCTTTGTGTGTCTGACAGTGCATCTTTGTGTCTGTGTGTGTCTGTGTGCATCTTTGTGTCTGTGTGTGTCTGTGTGCATCTTTGTGTGTCTGACAGTGCATCTTTGTGTCTGTGTGTGTCTGTGTGCATCTTTGTGTGTCTGTATATCTGTGTCTGTGTGACCGGATTTTCCTAATTAATTAATGAATAAAATGTTTTCAGAGTCCTCCGGTTCGACTCTGCCGCAGTTTTCATAATCCCTATTCCCAAACAACGTACATTTCCGAGGTTATAAATCACGACGGCAACAGCGAGGACCATCAGGATCCCGACAGAGACCGAGACGAACGAGGCTACCGACACAACGGCGACGAATTTTAAGATGCCAGACTATCGCAAAAAAGGTTCGGAGCATGCGCTGTACAGCGCGGGGGCTTTAACCTTCTTCCTGCATGGTAAATGTTCTAATCCAGCTGTTCACATCTGTTTTATAAAACACAAATCAAACAAAATTAATTGTCAAAAACAACATTCAAAAACACGTGTAACCCGCACGCGACGTTTATGTAGGAGCAATTCGTCTTTAATCGGCGTTTTACCCTTTAATACTCAAGGGTCGCCACGGCGATGAATCCATGTTTTTGGACTGTGGGAGAAAGCCGGAGAACCCGGAGAAATCCCACACTGACACGGGGAGAACATGCAAACTCCATCCAGATCGGGATTCGAACCTGGATCCCCAGTGCTGAGAGGAGAACATGCCAACCACTAAGCCACCGTGCCGTCCGAATTTCTGAGCAAATACTATACGAAATTTATGAAATTAACAAAATCCACATTTAATTATGTTGGGTTTGACTTGCGTTTTGCCGTTTTGCCTCCGAACATCATCGCAACATTTAAAGAGAGGGGTTAGCAGGTCACGAATGGTGGTTACCATAGCAACAAGAAGGCTGCGCCATCTGACGCGCACCTCTCTCCGTCTCTTTTGTTTTTCAAGATAAAAGACAAGTACGAAATTATGAGCAGCATGTGTTTTCGTCGCTAAAAAAAACAGAACGAAGAAATGATATATGCAGTATTTTATTTATATATATATATATATATATATTAGGGGTGAGCTGCAATATTCGCTGATTCGACGATTCGATTCGGAGAACCGTAGTCGACTATGACCACATGGGGGTGCCCATGGCTGCTGCTAAGCATTAGTTTTTACATTAAATGTCTTTGTTTTCGTTATATATATAGCCTTTTGTCAAATAAAACTCATTGATCTGAGTGTTTTAGGTTTTTCCTTTGAAGTGGAAAAAAGTCCAGAACGGGGATCCCATTTACGGCGCTCTAGAAAAACAAGTAAAATATAAAAATAAAAACACGCTTATAGCGCCATCTTGTGGTGAAATTTTAACTGATTTGACTATCAGTAGACTATAGGGAAAATCTGACGAATCAGATTCGACTATGAAAATCCTTAGTTGAAGACACCCCTAATATATATATATATTTTCTTTTCTTTTCTTTTTTAATAAATATATATTTATTAAAATTTACATTATTGCTAATGACGATGAGATTTTCTCCATCTGATTCGTTATCTATGTAAATTAATAAATAAATTAATTAATTTTAACATTTCGATCTCGTCAGTCTCTGGTTGGTTGGATGTTTGGTGCATTAACGCCGTTCACCATGTTAAGCTTTTTCATCGCTTCTTTTTTTCGCCACAACGGAACTCATCATTGATTTTGGTGATCTTATCGCCGCGCTTGCGTTTTTGGATTTGCATTTTTAAGGCTGCGAGTCTGGAAAGGTTGTGGAAAACGTAACGGCAGGAACAGTGAGAATGTGGCGTCAGTTCAAAGCAACCAAGACAAACAGCGAATCCGATCCTCTGTATTTAGTTTATTACAAGCTGTACATGCCCCCCCCCCCCCCTAGAATCTATTTTTGTTCACCATGTGAGAACACTGTTCTAATAAATCAACAAAACGCATAAAAAATATCATTATTTTTGACGGTTCCACAATCTCAGAACCGACTCGCTCCGTAGCCATGGTTACATCATCCACTCCCATCGTAAACTCACTGATCATGTAACTAAAACGGTTCTTTCTGTAGAACATCAGGAACATCAGACCTTTCTTAACTGAACATGCTCCTGAGTCCTCAGCCTATCCCGGCTCCATTACTGTAATGCATCACTCACCGGTCTCCCAGCATGCACCATCAGACTTCTACAACTGATTCAGAACTCATGTTCAACCACCCAAATGAATCATGTGACTCCACCTCCCCTCTCTGATTGGCTCCCTGTAGTAGACTCTGATCTACAGGACGATCTCTGGATCTGGCCCCTCTGACCTTCACTTTAGATTTTAAAACACACTCCGACTCATTCACGACGTTCTAGTGATGAATGTCGCCTGGAGGGGCAACCTCGCTGTGGTGCTGACCCTCACTCCATATGGTTCTCCACTGACAAAAACTGATAAAAACAATAAAATAATTACAGCAAAAACAGTGGCTTAGTGGTTAGCACATCTGTACCTCGCAGCGTTGGGAATCTAGGATCGAATCCCGTGTCTGGGTGCACTCCGGCCGATTGCCAATTCCCCAAATGTGGGAATCTTGAGTGCAAAATATCTGATAATGGGGGGGGGGGGGGTAGTGTGTGTTTGCGTTCTACCCCGATGTTTTTTTTAAGCAGTTGTAGACTTGTGGTTACGGAACCAACCTTGTGACCTAAAGGTCCTTGGTTCTAATTCCTGTCTTACCAAATGCCACGACTTAATTGCCCTTGGGCAAGGCACCCAACCCCAGAAGATCTGGGGTGTTTCCAGGCCATGGACCCAAAATCTCTATGTTTTGTTCCCTAAGCCATGTAGTTATCACCTTTGCTTTATGGCAAGGTGCTCTATCATGCTGGAAAAGGCATTGTTGATCACCAAACTGCTCTTGGATGGTTGGGAGAAGTTGCTCTCGGAGGACATTCTGGTACCATTCTTTATTCATGGCTGTGTTTTTAGGCAAGACTGTGAGAGAGCCAATTCCCTTGGCTGTGAAGCAATCCCACACATGAATGGTTTCAGGATGCTTTACAGTTGGCATGAGACAAGACTGGTGGTAGCGCTCACCTCGCCTTCTCCGAATAAGCTGTTTTCCAGATGTCCCAAACAATCAGAAA
Organism: Corydoras sp. C115; assembly: GCA_019802505.1. Taxonomy (NCBI): domain Eukaryota; kingdom Metazoa; phylum Chordata; class Actinopteri; order Siluriformes; family Callichthyidae; genus Corydoras; species Corydoras sp. C115. The sequence continues at coordinate 141,714 of JAFMOC010000276.1, forward strand.
GGGGATTCATCAGAGAAAATGACTTTAGCCCAGTCCTCAGCAGTCCACTCCCTGTACCTTTTGCAGAATATCAGTCTGTCCCTGATGTTTTTTCTGGAGAGAAGTGGCTTCTTTGCCGCCCTCCTTGAGACCAGGCCTTGCTCCAAGAGTCTCCGCCTCACAGTGCATGCAGATGCACTCACACCTGCCTGCTGCCATTCCTGAGCAAGCTCTGCACTGCTGGTAGCCCGATCCTGCAGCTGCAACACTTTTAAGAGATGGTCCTGGCGCTTGCTAGTCTTTCTTGGGCACCCTGGAGCCTTTATGGCAACAATGGAACCTCTCTCCTTAAAGTTCTTGATGATGCGATAGATAGTTGACTGAGGTGCAATCTTTCTAGCTGTGATACTCTTCCCTGTTAGGCCATTTTTCTGCAGTGCAATGATGACTGCACATGTTTCTTTAGAGATAACCATGGTAACCAACAGAAGAGAAACAATGATGCCAAGCACCTGCCTCCTTTTAAAGTGTCCAGTGGTGTCATTCTTACTTAATCATGACAGATTGATCTCCAGCCCTGTCCTCATCAACACCCACACCTGTGTTAATGGAGCTGAATGGAGCTAATCACTGAAACGATGTTAGCTGGTCCTTGTAAGGCAGGGCTGCAATGAAGTTGAAATGTGTTTTGGGGGATAAAGTTCATTTTCTAGGCAAATATTAACTTTGCAATTAATTGCTGTTAAGCTGATCACTCTTTATAACATTTTTGAGTATATGCAAATTGCCATTATAAAAACTGAAGCAGTAGACTTTGTAAAAATTTATATGTGTATCATTCTCAAAACTTTTGGCCATGACTGTAGTTGGTTTTCTGACTTGAGATGTTCTCGTTTGTAAGTCGCTTTGGATAAAAACGTCTGCTAAACGACTAACTGTAAATGTCAATTTTAACATAACGTAACAGTTTAAATTTGGGAAAGACGTTTTAGAACGTCTTTCCCAAAACCATGTGATCACACACTCTTCTGTTTATCTTCTTCAGATCGCTGCTGTCCAACATCCGGAAATAAACGTTGCAGCTTCCGCCAAACGATTTATTTGGAAAAGATTTGAACGAATGTTAAAAAAACATCCACAATTTATTCCACAATTGATTCCAAAAAAACATCCACAATTTATTCCACTGAATGTACCATCCAGTTCAAAATGACCCCTGTCAAATTGTTCCATTCGTTTTTAACTTTCTAACAAAGTGTTTTTTTTTGTTCTCTTGTGATTTTATTTTATTTGTTTTGCATGTTTACACTCTTGCCAACTCCTCAGTAAGGAAAGTAGCTACTGGCTGTCCTTAAAGTCGCTAAACGACATCATCAACTAGTTTGCGTAACAGCCCATTCGTCTTCCACGTCGTGAAACGGGTGAGAAAAAAATGAGTTACAAAAAAAAAAAATAAATAAAAACTTAAATATGAATCATAGTTGAAATAAATAAACGATTATTTATTTTTATGTTAATTACCGATTTAATTTTTTGTTACGGCGGCACTCTGGCTTAGTGGTTAACAATGTCTTCTCTCAGGTTCGAATCTCAAGTCGGGTGTTCTCACTGTTCATTCCAAGAGTCCACAAACATGGATTCAAGGTCAAATGAATTCTCCAAATTGCCTCATATAGAGTGTCTGTATATTTGTGAGTGTGTACCCAGCGATAGGTTGGCACCTTGTCCTGGATGTGTCCCGCCCAGCGCCCGAAACGTTCTACCCTGGATAGCCCCCCCCCCCATCGTGACCAAATTTAAAGGATTAAACAGAAGATGAATGAATTTTTAGTCGCCCAGCTTGTTGTTCAGGTTTCGACACGCATGAATCTGAGCAAAGACGAATGCGTTTGCGTTTCCATCCCGCTCTGTAAATTAGGGGGCGGGGTCAGGGGCAGCTTTGTGCACGTGCAGGTCAGTTGCAGTGTGGTGGAGGAGCGTGTGGGTCTGCTCTAACAGTGCGAGAGTGTCGAAAAACAACTAAAGAAAACGAAAAACGTATCGATACATGCGCCAAAGTGCACTCTTAATTGCGATGTAGCTTTGGATTATTTAAATCATGAGAACCTTCAGTTAAAAACTTTTTTTTTTTTCAATTTTGTGTTGAATTTGACTAATAATAATATATTTTGTAAAAAAATTTTCATTTCTTTTACATTCTGTAAACAAGTAATCATGAGTTTTTCACACCACTGTATTATATACACCTTTAAAAATGTGCTTGTTGTAATATTATTGAAATGTAAATATTCCAAGCTGATTGTACATTTTAATATATATTGTAATAAATGCATTTAAAGTAAATATATATATATATATATATATATATATATATATATATATATATATATATATATATATATATATATATAATATATATATATATATATATATATATACACCACTATACCGTCTCTGAGGGTTTTGTTTTCATTATTCGTCCTTTGAACCCAACATTCTCCTCATTGTTGGAGCTTATTGCACATTTTGCACTTTTCCATTTTGAGTGGGGGGGGGGGGGTATAAAATGGAAGCTTTTACTTACCTGGGACAGCCCATCCTTACAGAGGGGAAGGGGGAGACTAAACTGTGAAGAACAGAAATATGTATTAATTATGTATTATGTATTGCTATTGTATACAATAATATTTACATGATAAGTCTGCACGTGTTAAAATGGGAATTAAATTGTTAACTTATTTTAGCATTGTGTATGTATATGATCACCCCTGCATTTACCCCATAAGGAGTATGGTATGGTCTAGGGGAGGGGTAAATATGTATATAGTATATATGTATATATGTCTGTAAATATGTATATAGTTTTTGGGTGTGTAAAAATAAATGGTGACGGAAACCAAAGCAAACCTGCCAAACACTACCTTAATGCACTACTTTAATGCAAAAGTTAATTATATTATATATTATATATATTAACGGCAGCACGGTGGCTTAGTGGTTAGCACGTTCGCCTCTCAGTGCTAGGGATTCCCGGTTCGAATTCCCATCTGGGTGGAGTTTCCATGTTCTCCCCGTGTCCGCGTGGGTTTCCTCCGGGTTCTCCGGTTTCCTCCCACAGTCCAAAAATATGGATCAAGTTAATTGAGTTCTCTAAAATTGCCCCATATAGAGTGTGTTGGAGTGTGTGAGTGGTGTACCCAGCGATGGACTGGCGCCTTGTCCTGGGTGTATCTGCCCAGCGCCCGAGACATTCTCCCCTGGATGGGCATGGGGAAACCCACCGCGACCCTAATAGAGGATAAAGCGGGAGATAATGAATGAAGTATATATATTAATTATATATAAAAAATTTACACTGTTATAAAAACAATGTTCATTGTGACAATTACCTTAATTTTTTTTAAACGGCAATGCAACTAAATGTATAAGCCACTCAGACGGTACGACTCTAAAGACACTAGGGCTGCACCGATCCATTTTCTATTGATTAATGTAAAAACGATGACTCTAATGGGATGGTGTTTTGGATCGTGGGTTTAAAGTTACCAATGTGGGACCTTGAGCAGCTGCATAATGTAAAATAATTAATAAAGAAATAATAATTTGCCAAAATAATAATCTGCCTGAGGGCGGCACGGTGGCTCAGTGGTTAGCATGTTCTCCTCTCAGCTCTGGGGGGAGGGGGGTGTTTCCCATGGCCATCCAGGGGAGAACCTTTAAGGACGTGAACAACCCTTTTTTTTTTTGTTTTTATAAATAAAATAAATCTAAGGGGATTCCCTGCACATCGTATACTCTGTTAATTTGTCTTCAATAAAACACTCTTCCCCTAAAACAATTACACTCGAATAATTGTGTTAACACAAAACACTGTTGTTGCTGCCCGGCCGCTCAAGGAGGAGTCCCCACTGAACCTCGGTCCTCACAAGGTTTCTTTCTTAAAATAACAACATAACAGGGAGTTTTGTCTTGCCGCTGTCTCTTCGGCTTGCTCTTTGGGGGTTTAAAGGCTTTTCATTCTGTAAAGCTGCGTTGTGACAATGTTCTGTTGTAAAAAGCGCGACATAAATAAATAAATAACTTCAACAACAAAACAAAGCAATAAATCAGGTTTTATTTCTGCAATAAACTATTCACAAACTATTCTCTTCCCAGTTCAGGGAGTTAAATTAATAAAGGTTTTGATAAATTTCCAGATTCATATATACTGTATATATATATTAAGGGGTTCGCCTCTCAGCACTAGGGATTCCCGGTTCGAATCCCCATCTGGTTAGAGTTTCCATGTTCTCCCCGTGCCTGCGTGGGTTTTCTCCGGGTTCTCCGGTTTCCTCCCACAGTCCAAAAACATGGATCAAGGTCAACTGAGTTCTCCAAATTGCCCCATATAGAGTGTGTCTGTGTGAGTGTGTGCCCAGCGATAGATTGGCGCCCTGTCCTGGGTGTATCTGCCCTGGATGGGCATGGGGAACACCACACCCCACCCCACCCCCGTGACCCTAATATAGGATAAAGCAGAAGATAATGGATGGATGGATATTAAGGGTGCTGAAAAAAATGGATTCTTCAATGAATCGCGATTCGTAGTCCAGGCGATTCGGAATCATTTCAAAATGCCCAAGAATGGATTTAAAAAAATTTTTTTTAAGTTTTATTTTTTGGCACCCCCTCCCGAGCGAACTGCATATCGCATTACGGAGGATCCGCTAGGCCACCATACAGCAAGCTTGTTAACCAGCTCCCGTTGTAGTTCGCTAGCATGGAGTGGGGGGGGGGGTATTCGACATCACCCTGAGATAAAAAAAAGTTGAAACGTTGAAAATATATTTAATATTTAAAGTTAAGTTTTAAAAATGTAGCGAATGTTGTTGCAATGTAGTGAAATAGACTGAAGAACGGATTTCATTTTTAATGTTAAGTTTAAAAGATTTGCAAAATCTAAAGTCACTCTGACTGTAAAGTCTGTATTTTAGTTTGGATTAAAGGTGAATAGACTATGGTAAACTTTTGTATCAATATATTTTTAATTATTTGTTCATTGATGGATGTTTTTTACACTGCTCATTTTAATTTAACACAATCCTATTTGTTTTATATAAATATAAAATATAATTATAAAAGATTTGATACAGGACGGAACCTGAAAGTATAGTTTTAAACTATTTGTTTACATCGTCGTTTCATCTCATTGATCACAAAATGTAAACTAAATTTAAAGAGCATTTGAACTGAACAATTGATTCTGAATCGAAAATCGTTTCTAAATCAAATCGTGACCTCAAAAATCGGAATCGAATCGAATGACACTGAGAGATTCGCACCCCTATTATAAATATAGATTTTTCAGCTGCAGGGTCGCGTTAACCTCTCTTTCCTCCACATTTGCATTATTTGGGTTGGTGGGCGGGCCCTTAACATGCGTACGCGTTCCCGATTGGTTGATATTCAAACAGCCCTCCGCTCCCCAGATAACAGACAACACATTCGTCCAATGTCTGATTATAAAACACGCATTTCAACAACAATTCGGGACAACGTCTCAATCTGCGGGACACGAGAAAAGTAACGACATTAAAAAAAAAACACCACAGTACGCATGCGCCTACCAGCGGCACAAAATGGGTGTTTTTTTTTTTAAAAAAAGCACCACACGCATGCGCCTTAACATCGTTACAAAAGCAGAACCTGATGCAGAACCTGATGGTGAAGTTGTTAGAGATGCGGTTGTCAGATGTTCTCACAAAACAAAGGCCTGTTATCTAGTGCGGTCAGTTTTACGCAGACACTTGAAAGGAGGACAGCCCACCTAAGGACATACACAGAGACACGGCCACTAAAGATCCAGAGCTCTCTCATTAATCGTGAATGCCCCGCCACCAGGGGCGTTTTTAGGGTTTAGAAACATCAGGGGCTTTAGGGGCTCACCGAAAATCCCGATTAAATCCTGATCATTTGTATGAAATCCAGCCTCTTTTTTTCCTTAAAAACATTTTAATTAGTTTTATTAAAAAGTCATTTTTTTATTGCCATTTGAAGCTGAGGCAGAAAGTCGAGTCATATTTCTGTAAAACGTTTTAATTGGCTGAAAATGTCAGCTCATCAAAGGTGCTCCTTAATTAGAGGGCGTGAAGGAACAGGTTGATCTGCGCTTAATTAATGAATTAATCATTCTGAAGGTGTAGGCAGAAAATTTTTTAACCTGGCTGCCAATGATGCTAAAATGTGATTGGTTAAATGCTTTAACAAGAAAATACACGTCTGGAAGCTGCGCAACCGGACTTATTTAAAGGAATTATTTAATATTTTAATGATATATTCAGATATATATCCCGGTTCGAATCCCAATCTGGGTGGAGTTTCCATGTTCTCCCCGTGTCCACGAGGGTTTCCTCTGGGTTCTCCGGTTTCCTCCCACAGTCCAAAAACATGGATCAAGTCAAGTCGAGTTCTCCAAATTGCCCCATATAGAGTGTGTGTGTGTGTGTGTGTGAGTGAGTGTGTTCAGTGATAGATTCCTGTGTGTATCTGCCCAGCGCCCGAAATGTTCTCCCCTGGATGGGCATGGGGAACCCCCCGCGACCCTAATATAGGATAAAGAGGAAGGTAATGAATGAATGAATGATATATTCAGATAATGAAGGCCCTGACGGCTTGCAAATGATCTGCATCTGTCCACAAATCTTTTTACCCCCGTTAATTTTTTGTTGCCAGGGCGGCACGGTGGCTTAGTGGTTGGCATGTTCTCCTCTCAGCACTGGGGATTCCTGGTTCCAATCCCAATCTAGGTAGAGTCTCCATGTTCTCCGTGTGGGTTTCCTCCGGGTTCTCCGGTTTCCTCCCACAGCTCCCCGTGTCCGCGTGGGTTTCCTCCGGGTTCTCCGGTTTCCTCCCACAGTCCAAAAACATGGATCAAGGTCAATTGAATTCTCAAAATTGCCCTATATAGAGTGTGTGTGTGTGTGTCTGTGCGAGTGAGTGTGTGTACAGTGATAGATTGGTGCCCTGTCCTGGGTGTATCTGCCCAGCGCCCAAAACATTCTCTCCTGGATGGGCATGGGGAAGCCCCTTGGACTCTAGTAGAGGATACGAGGAAGATAATGGATGGATGAATGAATAATAATATTATATTACGCTGACTACTAAGAGAAAGTTTGTATTGTGCTTTTATTTTGAGGAACGATGATAAAAAAAGACAAAAACACGCTGTTCAGACCTGCAAGGAAGAAAGATGGGAGCCATTAATAAAGGACATCTACATGTAGCGCTGTACAGATATCATTCTGTTCACTAATTCATCTGATTTTAAGGACTTTACTTTATAAAAGATGGGCGAGATCCATGTGACTTCGGGCCTGATCCTGAAGGGGATGGTTGTATTTCTGGGTGGCCTGCAGACAGTAAAGAAGAGTTTAGCGGGTTCCCCATCTTACAGATGAATACACAGTGATGCAGTAACGGGGGTTCAGTGGGATGCTGTGATGGGGTTAGTTTGGTGAATTTACCAGTTTGGTGGACGCTGATGCTCTGTGGACTTTAGTGTCTCTATGAAAGATGTCATGGTGTCCATGTCTTTTTCCATAACCGCTTTAAGAAACAACCAATCAACAGTGAGCATTTCTCAGCCGGATGTTTGTTACACTTTGTCAAGTTAATCGTAATATCAGGAGTATGTATGCATTGGCTCTGGTACCTCTGGTGGAAAACGAAGACATGGTATAGTTATATTTATTCATGAGGGCCTCCTGTCGTGTTGTTTTGTAGTGATATTTTAACTCCTCGAAGACCTCCTGCTGTTTTGATGTCGCTTCTATAAGAACAACGGAACATTGTCATCATGCTGGATTAAAATAATCTGTGTCGCTAATTTGTCCTGGTCATATTTAATGACATGGAGTCAAATCCAACACAGCAGCTCTTTAAAAATGATCTGCTTTATATGACCGTGATGAATCTTCCTGATTGTAGCACCAAAATGAGGGAACTTACGTTCCGGTGAAGTTTCCGTTAAAGAGACCACTGGTTTATTGCTGTCTTCTGTTTTCGGAGCATCTAGGACGATCCTGTAGGCGTTTGTAGCTCGTGGTTCGAAAATATTTAATGTTGTCCTGAGCTCCTCGGCTTTTCTAACAGCTCTCTTTATGAGGTGATTGTGGGGAAAATCCTATAAAGCACAGTTACCAATTTTAGTCCATAATACAACAGGTGTAACAATACCCCCATCATGGAATTCTACTTATATGCCATGATGCCAATATGGCATTAATATAGCAGGACTTAACACCCTATAATGGTACTTATGACCGGTAATGGCAGCTCTTTATTTAAGCCATGCTCGAGTTTTATCAGAATTTCATTATATTATTAATGACTTTGGAGAACGTTAACGGTAATGTTACTTTCCACAAATAGATGCAGTGAGTAGAACGTAACCTTTGATGTTTCCATTATTTGATTGTTTCCTTTACAGTAGTTATAATCTGTTCTCTGCCGGCGAGTGGCGCATGAAGAATGAAGGTGTTATGCTGTTGCTTAGATACTCAGATCACTTAACATTCTGGAACTCGAACAATGGCAACATCTGAGTCATTGCACCTTTCTTATTCCACTGTACTATGATTTATTATGTAAAAAGCTCCAAGTCTTTATATCGTGGGTTATCGTGGCTTTGCTGTTTCCCAAAGCGGATAAAGGGGTGTTTTTGGGACAGGGTCTAACCTGCCATTAGATCTGAATTGGATGCTGGAGAGACAACACTGTACGGAAACGAGAACTGCATTAAAAACATGGGATCATCCTGCCAATGATCATAATGTCGCTCAAAAATAAGTTTTTATTTATCGTTATCGTTAATTATTTTTGAGCAACCGGAGTATAGGCAGATGATCCCGTCAAGCCACCTGACACAGGGACAGTTTTTTTAAATGGCATTTGTTTTTTTTATTTCAACACATTGAATAAAATGCATGATGAACTGCAGTTTTTTTGTAATATGAATATGACAATTCTAAAAACACAAGACATTGAAAAACATTTATTACAATATTGTCCTGATTTACATTTCTAAATGTAAAGGTTCAGAACCCGTCACCATGGCACTTTCGTAGGAAACGCGTTGAATGGAACCAGGAAGCAGGGGATTACGAGCAATAGGTTCTTTAAAGACACGGAGTACAAATTATCAAGAATAAAGGATCGGCACAACACGTAACATAATGATGGTTGTTTGAGAAGTAAATAAAAAAAAAAGAGGGAACCAATGAAACACTCTGGGTGTCAACTGAACTGAAGAAAGATAAATAAGGATGAGTTAATTAACTGAAACTGAATCTGGATGAAGCAAAGCACGAACAGATAGTAAGGAGTACCTAGCACTCCTTACAGTGCCCCTCACCTTAAAAGAAAGACCCATATAGTGTGTATTTGTGTGTTTGTCTGTGTGTTTGAGTGTGTGTACAGTGTTAGATTGGCGTCCTGTCCTGGGTGTATCTGCCCAGCGCCCAAAACGTTCTCCCCTGGATGGGCACGAGGAACCCCCAGCAACCCTAGTACAGGATAAAGTGGAAGATAATGGATGGATGGATGATATATTTATAGAGAACTTAAAGTATTTTAAGTTCTATAAAGACATTTAAAAACATTTACATTTAGAGTTCAATAAATGCCGATCCTGTTCAGCCCACCACCTAAAGTGGGCTTTGAGTTTTGGCCCCCGGTGCAATTGAGTTTGACCACACAAAATGGTGCAAGAACTCTGTTCCAGTCTCTAGTTACAGTTACTACAGTCCTGGTCATCAGTCTACAGTACTGGTCATCAATGCTTACTTCCGAACCCACCGCTAAGACTACAGATGCACTCTGCGAGCTGTTTAGCGTCATTAACAGGCGTACACACAGCCCAATAGACTGGTTATTGTTGCTGGAAGTTTTAAGTCAGTTCTCCCTAAATTCCACCAAGATGCGGACTGGTAGAGGAGCGAACATGCTGGATGTTGTTTACAGGAACATGAGGGGTGTAGCACTGTAACCCTGCTTACTGTTCCTGTAAACCTTTAAGTAAGTAAACTGGGAAAAAAAAGCATCTGCTAAATGACCAAATGACAAATGACATGTAAATGTAAAAGGTGTCTGGGAGCGGGTTCGTTTATTGCCTGTCCTCCTAATGTATCACATTCCTATCCTCGTCTAAGATATTTCGGTTCTCTGTATGGCCTTGCTATGCAGTGGAATTGACAATAAAGTCTCCTTGTGACCTTGTAACCTTGTAAAAGAGTCAGTAGAGTCCTAGCAGCACAGGAGGCCTTGGGGCCAGCACCTGAAATGATCGGTCACCCCGGGTTTTGAAATGGGTACGAGGTACCACCAACAGCATTTGGTCTGAAGACCTCAAGGACCTGGATGGGCAAAGAGGATTCAAGCGGTCCCGAATGTATTTGGGGGCCTGACCATGAAGGGCTCTGTAAGTTACAACCAGAATTTTAAAATGACTCCTCAAATACACGGGGAGCTGGTGTAGAGAGGTGTTGGGATTTATTAAACATAAAAAGACATGAATTGCATTATTTGTAAGGTTTTTGTTATACTTCTTAATGCTCTTTATTTTTGGACTGCAGGGAACAGTGGGAATGGTGATTTGCGGGATGAGAATGGGAAAGGGTAGGGATGTCCGATCACAGGGTGAGCTGTGAAAATGTAGACTTAGATTAGATTAAATTAGATTCAACCTTATTGTCATTGTGCAGAATACAAGTACAGGGCCAATGAAATGTAGTTAGCATCTAACCAGAAGTGCAATATATTTATATACATTTACTTTAATTCAACCAGCAATTTTATTTTTGACAGGAAACGACACAGGCATCTCCCAGGAGCTAATACGATGATGTCATTGTGGAAAAAAAATATTTCTCAGCTTTTATTCACATTTGAATAAAAAGTGGCATGTCCAAAATTATTCGTACCCTTTGCAATCTGTCACAGTCTCTGGGAAAATCCAAAGTTCTATACCATTCCAAATAGTCCAAGCTGTTTTAAAGCATCCTAATTACCCCGATTCATTGGGAACAGCTGTTTTAATCAACTCAACAGGTGAAAAACAGCAGCTGTCTGCAGTTGGTTTGTGGACAGTCATGGCTAAGACAAAGGAGCTCACTAAGGACCTGCAGCCGTGCATCGTGGCCGCCCGCAAGTCAGGAAAGCTATCAGGCCAAATCAAAATGTTTTCAAGTTCCAGTGGCTACAGTGCAAAATATTATTAAAAAATACAAGAAGTTCTGCACTGTGGAAAATCTTAGAAGATGTGGTTCGGAAGCCAAAAGTGACACCTGTGCTGGCCAGGAGGATAGTGAAAGAGGTGAAGAAAAATCCAAGGATCACTACCAAGGCCATTCTGGTGAATCTGGGATCTGCTGGTGACAACATCTCAAGGCAGACAGTCCAACGAACACTGCACATTGCTGGGTTCCACGGACGCAGACCAAGGAGTATGCCACTTCTCCAGAAAAGCCACACAAAAGCCTGCTTGACCTTTGCAAATGCTCACCTGGACAAAGAAGGAGACTTCTGGTCTTTTGTTTTATGGTCAGATGAAACAAAAATTGACAATGATGTGTCCTTTATTTGGCGTAAAAAAGGAGAAGCCTACAACCCTAAGAACACCATCCCCACTGTCAAACATGGTGGTGGGAACCTAATGTTTTGGGGGTGTTTTTCAGCCAGTGGACCAGGGAACTTGATTGCAGTAAATGGCACCATGAAAAAAGAGCAATACATCAAGATTCTCAACAACAACATCAGGCAGTCTGCAGAGAAACTTGGCCTTGGGAACCAGTGGACATTTCAGCATGACAACGACCCAAAACACGCAGCAAAAGTGGTGAAGAAATGGTTAGCAGACAAAAACATTAACGTTTTGCAATGGCCCAGCCAGAGTCCTGACTTGAATCCAATTGAGAATCTGTGGAGAGAGCTAAAGATCAGGGGAATGGCAAGGAGACCCTCCAACCTCAAAGAGTTGGAGCTCATGGCTAAAAATTAATGGGCAAAAATACAATTGGAGACATGCAAAAAGCTGGTCAGCAGTTACAGGAAGCGTTTGATTGCTGTAATAGCAAACTAATCAATAGTTTGATTGCTGTAAAAGGCTTTTCTATTCATTAAAAGCTGAAAAATATTTTTTACCACAATGATATTTAAGTATTTCAATGTAGATACATAATATTGTGACGATCACAGTAAAAAAATAAAAAAATGTCATTAATGTTGATATTTGTAAGTGAAAGTATAAAAGGCTGCTTCCATGCTCTGTTGGAATGAGGGTAATAATTTAGCAGTCTCCACAAGAAATGTATCTATCCTATGTATCTTATAAAAATTCTCATGGTGACGTCACGGGATCATTCAAATACTCATTGGATCATCGGAAACGGCCCGGGGAAGTCAAGGGAAAGACAGCATGGTCGGAGCGTTTGGGACTGTGTTACGGACCTGAGGAGCGTGGTTTTTTTTGTGACTGATCAGCGACACACGCTAGTTTTTGCAGCGTGTTTTGGTACTGGACTATCTTCAGGAGGATCGTATTTGGCTGGATGAGGTTCCCTGTGCGCAACCAACTTTCTGTGCTGTATCGGTGAGCGAAAGGGGTTTTACGGGAGAGACCGCCGCGTCTCTCCATTACATGATACTCCGGATTAAACTCGCTTCTACTAACTCTCCCTTACTCCACAAGGGTAAAGACTGCGGAACAATTTTGATCTGGACTTGTTTGTCTCGCACACACACACACGCACACGATCACACACACACACACACATACACACTCGCCTCTCACGCACACGCGCGCTTACCCGCACACGCCCACTTCTCTCCTGAAGATAGGGAAAGCGGGATGAGATTGTGTTTCTGCGCTTGTTTTCGTTTTCATTAAATAAATTGTCTGAGCAACTGTATACATCAGGGTCTGAAGTTGCCTATGGATACACTGTCCCGATCCTATAAAAGGTGTTGTGTGATTTTGGCTCGAACTACATGGGTATTTAGGCCTATGTGGGATAATCTTTTTTGTAGCCAAGGTTACAATATTAACATGATATAATATGAACATAATATCCATCCATCAATTATCTTCTGCTTTATCCTATATTAGAGTCGGGGGAGAACGTTTCGGGCGCTGGGCAGATACACCCAGGACAGGACGCCAATCTATCACTCAACACACACACACTCACTCACACACACACAAACTCCATATGGGGCAATTTGGAGAACTCAATTGAGTTCAAATCCATGTTTTTGAACTGTGGGTGGAAACTGGAGAACCCAGAGGAAACCCACACAGACACGGGGAAAACATGGAAACTCCACCCAGATGGGAATTCGAACTGGGAATGCCTAGTGCTGAGAGGAGAACATGCCAACCACTAAGCCACTGTGCCGCCCTGAACATAATATATACATGATATATACATAGTATGAACATGATATAAAGATATAAAGTGCATACGGTACAGAAGGTGCAGAGAAGTGGTTGTGCAAAAGAGTAATTGCAGTGTGTGTACAGCGTTCAGGAGGATATCCGCCTCAGGAAAAAAAAACTTTTCCCAAGTGTGCTGGTGCGGGAGCGGAGGCTCCGTAATGCCTACCTGATGGTAAGAGGCTGAAAAGTCCATGATTTGGGTGGGTAGCGTCCTTAGTGATGTTCCTTGGCCTGCCCAGGTCAGTGCTTGTGATGTATTGTATGTCCTCGATGATGGGTGCCTATAATGCGCCGTTTTTAGCCCCCGCTGGAGTGCTTCGTGGTCTCAATGGTACAGAGGTGGAAGTTCACCAGGATCCTGGGAGACAGGTGAGCTTTCTTGAGACTCCGACGAAAATAAAGGCGGATGAGGACGGAGGAGTTCAAGGACCAGGTGAGATCTTTAGAGATGTGAAGACCTAGGAACTTGAAGCTGGACACCTGATCCTCTGCAGCTCCACTGATGTAGATGTAGATGTGGGTGTGAGCTTGGTCTTTCTAAAGTCCATAATGATCTCCTTTGTTTTCTGTGTGTGCCTTAGGGGGCAGGTAAAATTTGTTAAATGTATTAGGGAGACTGGGGGCTCTGGAAGTCGCCACCATATATGGACGATCCATTCAAACTCACACACACAGAAGGACCGCCCACCTAAGGGTTATATACCGAAGCGGGATCTTTGAGGATTCAGAGCTCTCTCATCGATCGTGGTCGCCCGCCATTGATGATTTTTCTCGTACACTTGGTTGTCTATTCAGTAAAAAGCCTTCAATTCCTTTGAAACAAAACCGCCAACTTATGTGCGTTTTACTGGAACATAACGGAGGCCAGAACTGGAGTTACAGTATGTCAGTGAAATGAGGGGAGGGGGGCGGAAACAAACGGAAAAAACCAATCTTCAAAAATAGCTTTATTTAAACATTAACTTCTTTTCTTCTGGCCTGCAAATTTCTCACTAACATTCCTGTTTCTGACGTTCGCGTCCACGTGTGCGTCGCAAACAAACGGACGTATGCCAACGTTCAACGCCAAGACAGTATTTAATGAACAAACGATGACCTCCAAAATAAATACCGCGAAACGTAAGACAAAACATCGCGATGGCGGGTACACGAAGCTGTAGAGCGCTTAGTCCAGTGACTCTCAATTATTTTCTGTTAAGAAGAAAATATTTTGTGCCCCCCACACTCACCCTCACCCTCACCCCACCACCCCGCACATGACAAAAGTCATTTGAGGTAATGCGCATCACCAACAGGAGGTAACTAAATTATTGATATCTTGTCTAAAGGAGGGCGGCACGGTGGCTTAATGGTTAGCACGTTCGCCTCTCAGCGCTAAGGATTCCCGATTCCATCTGGGTGGAGTTTCCATGTCCTCCCCGTGTCCGTGTGGGTTTCCTCTGGGTTCTCCGGTTTCCTCCCACAGTCCAAAAACATGGATCAAATCAATTGAGTTCTCCAAATTGCCCCATATAGTGTGTGTGTGTGTGTGTGTGTGTGTGTGTGTGTGTGTGTGTGTGTGTGTGTGTGTGTGTGTGTGAGTGCCCAGCGATAGTCTCCAGCGCCCGAGACGTTCTCCCTTGGATGGGCATGGGGAACACCACCGCGACCCTAACATAGGATAAAGCGGAAGATAATGAATGAAAGAACATTTAGTCATTTAGCAGACTAGGGTGACCAGATTCCAATTCACCAGATGCGGGACAAAGACTATGTTTGTGTGGGACAATGTGGGACACCAATTCACTGCGAAATAAAAATGTGCATATATATATATATATATATATATATATATATATATATTATATATATATATATACATTCTGTTTGTGTTGGTGGGCATGCCCTTAACATGTGTCCGCGTTCCCGATTGGTTGACATTCCCGCCTCCCCCCCGATAACAGAGAGCACAGCCGTCCAATAGCAGATTATAAGATACGCATTTCAAAACTGGAGACTGACTTTCAATAACAACGCGGGACAACGTCTTAATTTGCAGGACGCCTGAAAAATAATGAAATTGCGTGACTGTCCCGCACTAAGCGGGACATCTGGTCACACTACAGCAGACACTTTTATCCAAAGCGACTTACAAATGAGAACATTACAAGTCAGAAGATATGCAGAAAACCAACTACACTGTAAATTCATCAAACCTTATTGTTATTTTGATGCTGCGCCCCCCACTCCCTTTTTTATTTTTATTTATTTATTTTTTTACTACTACAGGCATTTGTTAAAAAGACTCGTCTTCAGTGGTTTCTTAAAACTGCTTAGTGATTCTGCCTTATGGACAGAGTTTGGAGGATCGTTCCACCATTTTGCACAGAGCTGTTTATGTAATAAAACACAGTACAGTAAAATGAGGGCGGTACTGTGACTATGACATCATCATTGTTCGAATTCTAGAACCTTAAGGATCTTGGAATCTAGGCAACAGCAGAATTCCTTAATTCTTCATTCTTCATAGAGAGAGGACGGACTGTAACTGTGAAGACAACAATCAAAACATACAAACATCGAAGGTAACGTTTTCCTCACTGCGTCTCTTTATTAATAGTTCAAATTTAATTGAATTAGTTTTTCTCCAAAGTCTTAATTGTTCTGATAATCGTTTGTAATCGTTCGTGTTTCACTTAGTTCATATAAAAGTTTTAATTCCCTTTTCTAATTAAAATGTTCTCCCTGTGTCCGTGTGGGTTTCCTCCGGGTTCTCTTATTTGCTCCCACAGTCCAAAAAACATGGATCAAGGTCAATTGAATTCTCCAAATTGCCCCATATACAGTGTGTGTGTGTGGGTGAGTGTGTGTCCAATGATGGATTGGCATCCTGTCCTGGATGTATCTGCCCAGCGCCCGAAACATTCTTCCCTGGATGGGCATGGGGAACCCCCCCCCGACCCTAATAGAAGATAAAGCAAAAGTTAATGGATGGATATATATATATATATATATACCTAAATATGTACCTAAGAAAAAGGGGCGGCAGGGTTTAGTGGTTTAGCATGTTCTCCTCTCAGTGCTGGTAATTCCCGCTTCGAATCCCGATCAGGGTGGAGTTTGCATGTTCTCCCCGTGTCGGTTTGGGTTTCCTCCAGGTTCTCCGGTTTCCTCCTACAGTCCAAAAAACATGGATCAAGGTTAATTGAAGGCTCCAAATTGCCCCATATAGTGTGTGTGTGAGTGAGTGTCCTGTGATAGATTGGTGTCCTGTCCTGGGTGTATCTGACCAGCGCCTGAAACCCCCCCCCCCCCATGAATGAATGTTGCATTACAATAAATACATAACTGCACAGAGCTTTTTATATAATAAAACACAGTACAGTAAAATGAGGGCGGTACTGTGACTATGACATCATCATTGTTCGAGTTCTAGAACCTTAAGGGTCTTGGAATCTAAGCAACAGCAGAATTCCTTAATTCTTCATTCTTCATTCTTCATAGAGAGAGGACGGACTGTAACTGTGAAGACAACAATCAGATCATACAAACATCGAAGGTAATGTTTTTATTAATAGTTCAAATTTAATTGAATGACTTTTAAATGTTCTGATAATTATCTTTTTAAAACTGCAGCATGGGTTAATCATCTGACGAAATCCAAACTGAATCCTGCTCCAGATATATACTTAAGATATATAACACACTTTAATATTAATGTACGCTTGTAATCGTTCATGATTCACTTAGTTTATATAAAAGTTAATATATTACAATAATTACAATAATTCTCTTTTCTAATAAAAAATGTTCAGCTCCTAAAAAATTAGAGCAAAAGCAAAATGTTGCATTAATATTTTTATTTACGTGTATTTTCTATATGTCATGGTGCTGGTGTAATTACATTTGCTTTTATTTTATACTATATTATATTATATATATAAAGGCTTAGTGGTTGGCATGTTCTCCTCTTGGCACTAGGGATTCCCGGTTCGAATCCCAATCTGGGAATCTGGAAAGAACATGACCCCAATCTATCACTGGGCACACACACACACACACACACACACACACTCACACACACTCACACACACACACACACACACTCTATATGGGACAATTTGGAGAATTCAAATGACCTTGATCCATGTTTTTGGACTGTGGGAGGAAACCGGAGAACCCGGAGGAAACCCACGTGGACACGGGGAGAACATGGAAACTCCACCCAGATGGGGATTCGAACCGGGAATCCCTAGTGCTGAGAGGAGAACATGCTAAACACTAAGCCCACTTAGTTCATATATACCTTAATTCATTCATTCATTCATTCATTATCTCTCGCTTTATCCTCTATTAGGGTCGCGGTGGGGTTCCCCATGCCCATCCAGGGGAGAACGTCTCGGGCGCTGGGCAGATAGACCCAGGACAGGGCGCCAATCCATCGCTGGGCACACACTCACTCACACAAACACACTCTACTGTATATGGGGCAATTTTTGAGAATTCAATTGACTTAATCCATGTTTTTGGACTGTGGGAGGAAACCGGAGAACCCGGAGGAAACCCACCCGGACACGGAGAGAACATGGAAACTCCACCCAGATGGGGATTCGCTGAGAGGCGAACGTGCTAACCACTAAGCCACCGTGCCGCCATATACCTTAATATATTACAATAATAACAATAGCAATAATTACAATAATTCTCTTTTCTAATTAAAAAAAAAAATTCAGCTCATAAAAAATGTTGCATTAAGATTTTATTTACGTGTATTTTCTTATATGTGAATTTCCCCATTGTGGAACAAATAAAGGTTTATCTGATCTTATCTTATATGTCATGGTGCTGGTGTAAAGAAAAAGGGGTGGCAGGGTTTAGTGGTTAGCATGTTCTCCTCTCACTGCTGGGGATCCAGGTTGGAAGTTTGCATGTTCTCCCCGGGTCCGTGTGGGTTTGCTCTGGGTACACGGGTTTTCTCCCACAGTCCTAAAACATGGATCAAGTCAATTGAGTTCTCCAAATTGCCCCATATAGAGTGTGTGTGTTTGAGTGAGTGTGTGTACAGTGATAGATTGGCGCCCTGTCCTGGGTGTATCTGCCCAGCGCCCGAAACGTTCTCCCCTGGATGGGCATGGGGAACCCCCCCCCCCCCCCATGAATGAATGTTGTATTACAATAAATACATAACCGCACAGAGCTGTTTATGTAATAAAACACAGTACGGTAAAATGAGGGCAGTACTGTGACTATGACATCATCATTGTTCGAGTTCTAGAACCTTAAGGATCTTGGAATCCAGGCAACAGCAGAATTCCTTAATTCTTCATTCTTCATTCTTCATAGAGAGAGAGCGGACTATAACTGTGAAGACAACAATCAGATCATACAAACATCGAAGGTAACGTTTTCCTCACTGCGCCTCTTTATTAATAGTTCAAATTTAATTGAATGACTTTTAAATGTTCTGCTAATTATCTTTTTAAAACTGCAGCGTGGGTTAATCATCTGACGAAATCCAAACTGAATCCTGCTTCAGATATATACTTAAGATATATAACACACTTTAATATTAATGTACGACTTAGTTTATATAAAAAGTTAATATATTACAATAATTACAATAGGGGAGGCACGGTGGCTTAGTGGTTAACATGTTCTCCTCTCAGCGCTAGGGATTCTCGGTTCGAATCCCAATCTGGATGGAGTTTCCATGTTCTCCCCGTGTCCGCGTGGGTTTCCTCCGGGTTCTCCAATTTCCTCCCACAGTCCAACAACATGGATCAAGTGTATTGAATTCTCCAAATTGCCCCATATAGAGTGTGTGTCTGTGTGAGTGAGTGTGTGTACAGTGATAGATTGCCCCCCTGTCCTGGATGTATCTGCCCAGTGCCCGAAACATTCTCCCCTGGATGGGCATGGGGAACCCCCCCGCGACCCTAATAGAGGATAAAGCGGGAGATAATGAATGAATGTATGAATAATTACAATAATTCTCTTTTCCTCAGGAATATATAAGTTTTCTTTCCTACGTAGCGTTCACTGCTTAACTCCGCCCATTACCCATCCACCCATTGACCCGTCCCACCCCCTCCACCCACCCTCAAGTATGTTTATATTTCATTGCAACATATATAAAGTTGTGTAGAGCATACAACGTGCTCCAGTAACTGTGTTTATATATATTTTATCGTATAAAAGCTTAATACGCCGCAATTTTGAGTTTGGCATCTTTACTTTAAGACTGTCGTCTTCTTCTTCTTCTTTTTCTTTCGCTGTTTTTAAAAATGAGAGCAAAAGCAAAATGTCGCATTAATACTTTTATTTACGTTTATTTTCTTATATATCATAGTGCTGGTGTAATTACTTTTGTTTTTATTTTTATACTTGTCCAATCCTAAGGAAGAAGGACAGCAGGGTGGCTTAGTGGTTGGCATGTTCTCCTCTCAGCACTACTGAGTCATGCGGGGGGGTGGGGTGGGTGGTTCCCCATGCCCATCCAGGGGAGAATGTTTCGGGCGTTGGGCAGACACACCCAGGACAGGACGCCAATCTATCACTGAACACACACTCACTCACACACACACACACACTCTATATGGGGCAATTTAGAGAATTCAATTGACCTTGAATCCATGTTTTTGGACTGTGGGAGGAAACTGGAGAACCCACGCGGACATGGGGAGAACATGCAAACTCTACCCAGATTGGTATTCGAACCGGGAATTCCTAGTGCTGAGAGGAGAACATGCTAAACAAGCGACCGTTCCACTCAGTTTAAAATTTCCGCATGCCCATCCAGGGGAGAACGTGGGTGGCTAAGCCACAGGGTGGCTTAGTGGTTGGCATGTTCTCCTCTCAGCGCTACTAGTGTCATGCCCGGGGGCGGGGTACGGGGGTTCCCCATGCCCATCCAGGGGAGAACGTTTCAGGCGCTGGGCAGATACACCCAGGACAGGACGCCAATCTATCACTGTACACACAATCACTCACACACACTATATGGGCCAATTTGGAGCATTCAATTCACCTTGAATCCATGTTTTTGGACTGTGGGAGGAAACCAGAGAACCCGGACACGTGGAGAACATGGAAACCTGGAATACCCAGTGCTGAGAGGAGAACATGCTAAACCACTAAGCCACCATGCCTCCTTTATACAAAATTAATGGTTTTAAGAGTCAATTCTTAACGAAAAAGGAGAACCTTTGACGGACTGTTCTCTTACAGGTCACCATGGGTTCTGCGGTCGGAAGGCATAAGCTGTTGTGCTGCTGCACCAGTGAGGATGAGGTGTCTGGCCCGAAAAACAAGAAGGCCTCGAGTACTCTCCTGCTGCTGGACGTTCATAGGCAACTCGACTCTGAGAAGAGCCTGAGAGTCCAACTCCGTAAGCGATGGCTTGAGGAGAGGCAAGCGCTCGTGAATTCGTTGGAGAACGAGCAGTTCAAGAACGCCATCCTCCAGAAGCAGCTTGATGTTAAGACTTTAGAGCAAGAGCTGAGGATGGAGAACTTGAAGCTGTCTTTGGATGCCCTCCTTGAGACCAACGCCACAATGAATGCATCAGTGGTGCAGTTCTTGAAGAACCGAATCCAGAAACTGGAGGAGAAGCTGCAGATGTATTCCCAGCAGGAGGAACTGTGGAGGCAAGAGAACAGGGAGAACACACAATCGACCCCGGATACTGACCTGCTGGAACAAGAGGAGATGAAGGCAGAGGGTAGAACCATCCAAACGTACGAGGATCTCCAAACGTCACAGGAGAACGAGCAGGGAGAACCTGTTAAAGACCTGCACATGGCGAAGGAAACAGAAAGTTGCGTTCTTAGTGGTGACGTACGTGGATTGGACGACGCTTTAAAAGCCAAAGTCGTTTTTTTGGGATGAGGTGCATGCCGGGTGTAAAAACGAACACCACGTCCAGCATTGAAGACGTTCCGCACCGAAACCCAGAAACTTACCGATGAACTCGCGATAGAACATATATGATCTGACTCTGTCTTAATGTTTATATTATTTGCAATAAAAACATTTTTTATACAGTAACAATAGACTTGTGGTACGCGGTACATCTGGATCTGGCCCCTCTGACCTTCACTCTAGATTTCCAAAATACCCTCCGAATCGTTTACGACGTTCTAGTGATGAATGTCGCCTGGTGGGGCAACCTCACTCTGTATGGTTCTCCACTGATCAACGGTGGAACCATCTTCCCAACTCTGTCCGTACGGCGGAGTCACTGAACATCCCCAAAAAACAACTTCCGCAAACCAATGACGTCAACCAGGGTAAGCCGACCGGCTCCATCTGTGTCCGCTGGGTTCTCTTTTTCGAGAAACACTTCATATGCCATTAAATCTATGCTCTTAAACGCATGGTATAGCGCAAAATTCTGCCATGTAGCTAGAAATGTGGTACAGAATTACGTGGAGTAAGGTCACTGGCAAAAATATTTGCGCACAAGTACAGCTTATAAATATGTACGCATTGTACGTCTCAAAATTTTACTTTAAAAAATTTTGGATTTACGCAACGTACCAATCTAAACCTGACACGTCACCGGGTTGACAGGCATTGAGCAGATGAACAATCGAATCGACATAGTGTGCATTGCGTGAACGACTGGTCCATTCCGTTATGGGAGCAGCGTCCAATGCTCGTATACATCACAAACGCTCGGACCCTGGTGGTGCTACAGCTAATTGTTGGGTCTCTGTTTTCTAATGGGGTGGCACGGTGGCTTAGTGGTCAACACATTCGCCTCTCAGTGCTAGGGATTCCAGGTTCGAATCCCAATCTGGGTAGAGATTCCATGTTCTCCCCGTGTCCGTGTGGGTTTCCTCCTGGTTCTCCAGTTTCATCCCACAGTCCAAAAACATGGATCGAGGTCAATTGAATGCTCCAAATTGCCCCATATAGAGTGTGTGTGTCTGTGTGAGTGAGTGTGTGTCCAGTGATAGATTGGTGTCCTGTCCTGGGTGTAACTGCCCAGCGCCTGAAATATTCTTCCCTGGATGGGCATGGGGAACCCCCCATAGATTGGCGCCATAGATTGGCGTCCTGTTCTGGGTGTAGCTGCCCAGCGCTCGAAACATTCTCCCCTGGATGGGCATGGGGAACCCTCCCGACCCTAGTAGAGGATAAAAGCGTAAGATAATGGATGGATGGATGTTCTCTATTGGTCAGGACCATCGCAGAACAGGTATCATTTGGGTGGTGGATTGTTGATGGTCAGTTCTGCAGTGACGCTGATGCACTGAGGGGGTACTGCTGGGATATGCTATAATGCACCCACCCAATAATCCCTGCTCTGTGGTGGTACTATTGGGGTACTGATTAGAGAACAGAGTGCACCGTATGTACTGTAGAACACAAACAGATGGAACTACGGAATGGAATTGTAGAACTACAAAGTCCATCTTCACCGTAAGCGGAACTGAGAACACGGAGAACACGTGGCGCAGAAATGAGGCGTGGTCAGAGGTTCTGTTGGCACCGTCTCACCCAAGTATCAAGACAAGTCAAGTATTTTTTATTTGTCATTCCACAATATAAAGCGCAGTGTAATATATGTGGAACAAGACGGCGTTCCCAGGAACAAGGTGCTACATATTGTTATATTCGTTCATTCATTCATTATCTCCCGCTTTATCCTCTATTAGGGTCGCGGTGGGGTTCCCCATGCCCATCCAGGGGAGAACGTCTCGGGCGCTGGGCAGATAGACCCAGGACAGGGCGCCAATCCATCGCTGGGCACACACTCACTCACACAGACACACTCTATATGGGGCAATTTTTGAGAATTCAATTGACTTGATCCATGTTTTTGGACTGGGGGAGGAAACCGGAGAACCTGGAGGAAACCCACGCAGACACGGGGAGAACATGGAAACTCCACCCAGATGGGGATTCGAACCGGGAATCCCTAACGTTGAGAGTGCACATGTGCAAACAAAATGAAAAAACAGTACAGTAAACAATAAAGATTCAAGTAATTAACTTTTTTTTTTCCCCCAAGTAAACATTCAAGTAATGAACAATAAACATTCAAGTAATGACGAAGTAAACCCTGAGTTTGGTTATTGTCAATAGTTATCATTCAGTGGAGAGGTAACAGTGCTGCTGAAACTGTTTAAGAGTCTGATGGCCTGAGGAAACAAACTGTTTCGCAGTCTGGAGGTGTTGGCCCGGATGCTCCGGTACCTTTTTCCAGAAGGCAGGAGTTCAAAGAGTGAGTGTGAGGGGTGAGTATTATCATGTGTGGCGTAAATGTCCGTGATGGAGGGGAGAGGCACCGACGATCTTCTCAGCCGTCCTCACTACCCGCTGCAGGGACTTGCGGTCCGATACAGTTCTCGAACCAGGTGGTGATGCAGCTGCTCAGTAAGCTCTCGATGGTTCCCCTGTAGAATGTGGTGAGGATGGGGGGTGGGAGATGTGCCTTCCTCAGCCTTCATAGGAAGTAGAGACGCTGCTGGGCCTTCTTGGCGATGGTGCTGGTGTTAAGAGACCAGGTGAGATCCTCTGCCAGGTGAACTCCAAGGAACTTGGTGTTCTTGACGATCTCCACAGCGGAGCTGTTGATGTTCAGTGGAGAGTGATCACGCCTTGTCCTCCTGAAGTCAACAACCATCTCTTTGGTCTTGTCTAAGTTCAGAGACAGGTTGTTTGTTCTCCACCAGTCCGTAAACCGTTGTCTCGTCGTTCTTGCTGATGAGACCCACCACGGTCGTGTCATCTGCGAACTTTATGATGTGGTTCGAGCTGTGCATTGCTGCGCAGTCATAAGTCAGCAGAGTGAACAGCAGTGGACTGAGCACGCAGCCCTGAGGGACCCCCGTACTCAGTGTGTTGGTGCTGGAGCTGTTTCATCCGATCCGGACTGACTGCGGTCTCCCGGTCAGAAAGTCCAAGATCCAGTTATCCATCCGAGACTCGGTTTCCATTCAACCAACGCCTGCATGTCCGGAGTTTCCCAGACCTCATTTAGTTCATTTAATTGTTGCTTTTGAGTAAATTGACCGCAGCCTTTGCTCATCAGTGGCTCTTTCATGTTAATTGCTCACCGGGATTCAATCCTCACGTTGGGCGTCAGTTGCTCAGATTCAGAGTCGAAGCTTTGTATCGTCGTATGTACATATATCAGTGATTCTCAATTATTTTCTGTTAAGCCCCCCCTAGGAAGAACAAAACATTTTGCGCCCCCCCACACACACGCACACTCACCTCACATGACAAAATGGGATAAAGTATTTTTACACGCCCACTGTAGTATGATTTGTCTATAAATTTGTTCTAAGTACACCTCCTTTATAACAATGTATCCTTATTAACAATGAAGAAAACCAAAAAGAAAGAAATAGAGATCAACTTAGAACAAAGAATCATTTTATTAACTTTGTTTTTTAGTTTGTAACAGAAACGAATAAAATCCTTATTTAAACGAGAAACGTTTTTGAACTGACTGGCATTTGATACTGAAAAATGAAATGAAATAAAATCAATAAATTATAATAAATACAAATTCATCAGCAACATTAATTCAGGAGCTCAATTTATTAACACTTTAACCTACAAAACAAAAATGAATACAACGATTTGTGCTGTTTTTTTTTTTTTGAGGAAGTCAGAACTGATGTCTCCAACGCGCCCGTTTTGCAGCGCACAGCTTTTCTGAAGTAGCTTTCATAAAGGTGTAATGTCTTTAAGTGACGCCTTCATTTATTTGGCTTCACGCTGTCCGCTGCCAACATTTTAAGACACAGCAGACACACCGGTCTTTCTTCGTCTCCCACCTCAGTTACAGTGAAGCCAGGCGCTACATTCGCTTCGACATTTAGTTTTCGGTTGACTTTTGTTGCTCTCATTATCTTCGTCTCTCTCCGCCTTTCTCTCCGTCATCTCTGTTAAATATTTTTCCATGTTGTCTCTTGAGGGTTTGTTCAGTACACTTAATATCACATGCTCTGTGATATCTTGTTATGCGCCCCCCCAGGCACCGCACTGCGCCCCCCCAGGGGGGCGCGCCCCACTATTTGAGAAGCACTGACATATAGAAACATGTTTCCCCGCGCAATGAAATTCTTACTTTGCCGGTAGGGTGTCCAAATGTCTCGCTTTGTGCGGGACAGTCATGCAATTTTCGTTACTTTTCTCGTGTTGTTAAGGGCCCTAAACGCAGGGCGTTAAGTTGTTAAGGGCGCAAACCCACCAACACAAACGATGCAAATGAGGTCAAAACAGCAGCAGCATGCAGCAGGAGATACGGAAGCACAAAAAAAAACAAAAACGTGGTGTTTTGGGGTTCTGTTGTTAGAGAAACTATAGAATGCATTAATGAACCGTCTGTTCCATGTAATTGTACACAGTCTGTGTTTTAATTTGAGAAGCACTGTGAAAGAGTATAAAAGCTCCATGTTTACTAAGTTTTCTTACATTAGAGAAATGATTCTCAATTATTTTATGTTAAGCCCCCCCTAGGAAGAAGAAAACATTTTGCACCCCCCCCCCCACACACACACACATACACATACAACATTAATTCAGGAGCACAATTTATTAACATTTTAACATACAAAACAAAAATGAATGCAACAATTTTTGCTGTTTTTTATTTTTATTTTTTATCAAAATGAGGAAGTCAGAACTGATGTCTCCAACGCATCTGTTTTGCAGCACAGCTTTTCTATAGTAGTTTTCATAAAGCGGGATGATTGCTGCTCTACGCGTCACGTTTACGATTTAAAATCTGAAGCGGTTATCAGCGTGATTGGGGTGTAATGTCTTTAAGTGACACCTTCATTTATTTGGCTTCACGCTGTCCGCTGACAACATTTAAAGACACAGAAGACACACCGGTCTTTCTTCGTCTCCCACCTCAGTTACAGTGAAGTTATCGTTACAGTGAAGCCAGGCGCTACATACGATTCGTCATGTTTTCTCGTTTTAACTTTCGGTTGACTTTTGTTGGTCTCGTTATCTCTGTCTCTCTCTGTCATCTCTGTTAAATATTTCTCCATGTTGTCTCTTGAGGGTTTGTTCAGTACACTTAATATCACTTGCTCTGTGATATCTTGTTATGCGCCCCCACCCCAAGCACCCCACTATTTGAGAAGGACTGCATTAGAGAAAGGTACATTTAAATAAGATATACAAGTTATATATATAATATATATATATATATATATATATATATATATATATATATATATATATATATACACACGGTTTATAGTATATACTGAGAAATACAGGAAAGTCATACCCTTCAGCACATTAAAGAACTGTCTGTTCTGTTTAATTATACATGTGTGTGTATGTATGTACACACACACACACATATATATATATATATATATAGGTATTTTATTTGCAGTCTGTTATGCTATTATGCTAAAGGGGCAGAATAGAGATGTTTCTTTGTTGTTTTAAGTTATTTTAGACTACATTGATGCATTGGTGTCCCACACAAACACACACACAAAGTCTTTGTCCCACGTCTGGTGAATTGGAATCTGCTCACCCTTCTTTGCTGTCCGCCCTGGATGAGTAATAAAAAGTAAATGTGGTGGTAAATAATCAGATAATCAGAAGTCAAAAAATTATTTAATAAGATTTGCAAATCGAGAAACCAGACAAACAACCTAATGGAGTTTGTTGCAAGCTTCTGAGCTCACGACTGCGCAGCCTCAGTATTCATACGAAAAACACAGCCAATAGAAAAATACAATAATATATCCATCTATCTATCCATCTTCGGGGGGTTCCCCATGCCCATCCATTAGAGAACGTTTCGGGCGCTGGGCAGATACACTAACAGGACACTAATCTATCACTGTACACACACTCACTCACACACACACACTCTATATGGGGCAATTTGGAGAATTCAATTGACCTTGATCCATGTTTTTGGACTGTGGGAGGAAACCGGAGAACTCGGAGGAAACCCACGCGGACACAGGGAGAACATGGAAACTCCACCCAGATTGGGATTCGAACCGGGAATCCCTAGTGCTGAGAGGAGAACATGCCAACCACTAAGCCACCGTGCCACTATATATATATATATATATATATATATATATATATATATATACACACTACTCACAAAAAAGTTTGCCTTTAATGTGAAATTTCAGGCGGAGTTTAAAATGCATTCAAACCTTTACAGGTGACCACTAAGCCGCCGTGCCGCCCTACTTCTAACAATTATAACAAAAATAAATAAAATTTACAAAAAATTTTACTAAAAAAGTTCTTAAAAAATCACTGACTGAATCTGAACTATAACTCAAAATAATGCTTGTTTGTTGAGACTTAGAGGGAATAGAAGTCCTTTTTTTTTAAATACAGATGCAAATGTTATATAATGACATCACTACACACATTATATTTATGAGGAATTATTAGTCTATAAGATTCTAATTAAACGCCGTTTCCATGGCAACAAATTGTTAGCACTCTCATTTGATCTCCGCACGTGGGATTAAGCACACATGTAGAGTGTGTAAGCTCCTGTTATTTCACTGATTAATTACAGAAATCAACCCCCTGCTGTCGATCATTGACGATATTGAAAGCAATTAATCGGTAAATCCATCGAATGAATACAGTTTATATGAATCTAAATGAGCGGAGAGAAGCTTTTTAACGATCCCCACTGTAATCTGTAGGTGAGCACTACAAAATGGAGACAACTACAATGGACGAGGTTGAAGAAATGAGTCGCAGGGACCCCATTAATGATCGTCAGTGGCTGAAAAACCTTACGAAGTTCGTTCAGTCGATCAGCGATGAGTATGTGCACTGTAATTATGTTTAACGTGTAACGTACAATGGTTTAATTAATTATTCTAAATGCTAAATGAATAAACGTTGAACGAACGTGTGAAATGTGTTTGCAGTCAATGGGAACGTCTGATCCAGAAGAGGCCTAATAAGGTAAGAAACTTTTCTAAAGTCGTTTAAGGTCAATTAAAAGTCGGATAATGAGAGATTAATTAATCCTGATTGTTTTGTTTGAGTCTGAGGTTCAGAGGGGCGTCTGCATACATTTAATCATTCATTCATGATCTTCCACTTAATCCTCTATTAGGATGGGGGGAGGGGGGGTTCCCATGCCCATCCAGGGGAGAAAGTTTCGGGCGCTTGGCAGATACACCCAGGACAGGACACCAATCTATCACTGTACACACACACACACACACACTATATGGGGCAATCTGGAGCATTCAATTTACCTTGAGACCATGTTTCTGGACTGTGGGAGGAAACCAGAGAACCCGGAGGACATCCACGTGGACACGGGGAGAACATGGAAACTCCACCCAGATTGGGATTCAAACCTGAATCATCAGCGCTGAGAGAACATGCTAAACCACTAAGCCATTGTGCCGCACACCAACTAAACATTCAACCATCCATTATCTTCTGATTTATTCTCTACTAGGGTTGTGGGGGGGGGGGGGGGGGGGGGTTGGTTGTGTGTGGTAGTCATCGTGACCCGTATTTAACAATTAAAAAACACAGATAAGAAGTCCATTGAGGGCGTCGACAATGGCCGGATGGATGTATGGGTTGGGGTGACAAGAAGAGACAGTGGCAAGACAAAACTCCCTGTTATGTTGATATCTTAAGGAGCAAACCTTTGTGAGGACCGAGGCTCAGTGAGGGACTCATCCTCCTTGACCGGGGGATTGTGTGGTGATCATGTGACCCGTATTTATCAATTGAAGACTCTATAAGTCCATTGAGGGCGTCCTGCAGGACCGCCGGTCCAATGGAACTCCAGGTTCGTTGCTGTGGTTCTTCAACAGAACCACGGATGAAGAGCTGACCACACCTAAAGAGCTGATAACTCTGATCCCAGATTGGGATTCGAACCTTTGACTATTTTGGTACAAATGTGTAGACGTCATGTTCTCTTGCATGTTCTCCCCGTGTCCGCGTGGGTTTCCTCTGGGTTCTCTGGTTTCTTCCCACAGTCCAAAAACATGGATCAAGTCAATTGAATTCTCAAAAATTGCCCCATATAGAGTGTGTGTGTGTGAGTGAGTGTGTGCCCAGCGATAGATTGGTGTCCTGTCCTGGGTGTATCTGCCCAGCGCCCGAAACGTTCTCCCCTGGATGGGCATGGAGAATCCCCCCCCCCCCGCGACCCTAATAGAGGCCAAAGCGGATGATAATGAATGAATGAATGAATATATTTTGGAGTCACACCCTCTCGTTGTGTTGTCTGAACAGATCCCCAGACTGGAGTTTGTGGACTTCTGCAGGGAGATGGTGAACCTCACGGCTGGTGACGAGAGCGGTTCCCCTGAAACCTCGGTGAACATATTAAAGAGGGTCAAGGACCATATGCAGAAGACCTTCAGTCAGTTCAAAGCCCACTTCAAGAAGAAGGACAAGGTCGGTCCGGCCGAGGTTCCGACAGCCCAAACTGACCTGACGGAGGGCAGCCGCCCCGGGAGCCGGGAGCCCAATATGGACTGGGTTTTGGGGACAGTTTACTCGTTTGATGCCAGCGGTGTGCATCAGATGGATGTCCCGGCATCAGTGGAAAAAGAAAATGGGAAGAAGAAGCGTCCTGGCGTCCTGTCTAGAATCAAGAACTACTCGCGAAAAAAAGACTTCAAAGCTTCATCCATAACTTCCATCCATAGCGTTTCTGTAGTGGGTTCCCCTCAAGTCCCGCCCACCGCCGCTGATGTACACGAGGATGATCCATCTGCTCAGGCTCCACTAGAGGACAAATCCAGTGACAAAGGCTTCTTCAAGAAGGTATTCAATATTTCAATTATTCCTATGCCACGGTGGCTTAGTGGTTGGCATGTTCTCCTCTCAGCGCTGGGGATTCCCGGTCCGAATCCCAATCTGGGTGGAGTTTGCATGTTCTCCCCATGTCTGCGTGGGTTTCCTCCGGGTTCTCTGGTTTCCTCCCACAGTCCAAAAACATGGATTCAAGGTCAATTGAATTCTCCAAATGGCCCCATATAGAGTGTGTGTGTGTGAGTGTGTGTGTGTACAGTGATAGATTGTCGTCCTGTCCTGGGTGTATCTGCCCAGCGCCCGAAACATTCTCCTCTGGATGAGCAAGGGAATCCCCCCCCCTCCCCCCGCAACCCAAGTAAAGCAGAATTAGTCTGAAATCCATCCACTTTATCCTCTATTAGGGTCGCGGAGGGTGGGGGGGGGTTCCCCATACTCATCCAGGGGAGAACGTTTCAGCCGCTGGGCAGATACACCCAGAACAGGATGCCAATCTTTCACTGTACACACACTCACTCACACAAACACACTCTATATGGGGCAATTTGGAGAATTCAATTTACCTTGAATCCATGTGTTTGGACTGTCGGAGGACACCAGAGAACCTGAAGGAAACACACGCGGACACGGGGGAGAACATGGAAACTCCACCCAGATGGGGCTTTCAACCGGGAATCCCCAGCGCTGAGAGGAGAACATGCTAAACCACTAAGCCAGCGTGCCGCCCTCTAGTGTGAAGTCGTGGTTGGTATGTTCTGGTGCTGTAAATGAACCTGGAGCTGCCCAACTGCGGGACGTTTCTCCATTCTGACTGCGTTTTGTTCCATTGAAGCTCTTCGGGGGGAAGAAGAAGAAGAAGAAGAAGCATCTTGTTGCCATGGAGACCGAATGAGTCCATCCTCCTCCTCAGCACCGCCCCCTGGATGTAAGTTGTTTGATGAAACCACTGTGTAACGCTTCAATTTGCTGAATCCTTCCATTTCTCCAAATGTTTTGCAGCGTGCCGTCCAATCGCAGGAACACCTCCATGATGGAGCTACCACACCTCCATGATGGAGCTACCACACCTCCATGATGGTGCTACCACACCTGCATGATGGAGCTACCACACCTCCATGATGGAGCTACCACACCTCCATGATGGAGCTACAACACCTCCATGATGGAGCTACCACACCTCCATGATGGAGCTACAACACCTCCATGATGGGTGCACCACACCGACTTCACGTATTTAAAGTGTTCCCATTTCGCCTCCGTTCTACAGAACTCGGTGATCATTTCCCCCAAAACGTTTCGCAGAAGCAGCGTGTGTTCGGCGCCCCGAATAAATATGAAATATAAATATAAATATTTAAATATAAATTAAATTGTAAATAAACGATCGATCATTTTTAATCATCTGTTCATCACAGGAGAACCACGAACACCACTTGTTACTTATGTGGCTATTCATAAACACGTTTGTTGTACAATAAATGTTATTTGAAATAAATCCTGCTTACAATTCCCAATTTTGTTTATATATATATATATTAACTTAACAGATAAATTAACAGAAATTAACTGTACTCCTCTCGGCGCTGGGGATTCCCGGTTCTCCGGTGTCCGTGTGGGTTTCCTCCGGGTTCTCTGGTTTCCTCCCACAGTCCAAAAACATGGATTAAGTTAATTGAATTCTCCAAATTGCCCCATATAGAGTGTGTGTGAGTGATTGTGTGTTTAGTGATAGATTGACGTCCTGTCATGGGTGTATGCGTTCTCCCCTGGATGGGCATGGAGAACCCCCCCCCCCAGACCCTAGTAGAGGATAAGGCGGAAGAAAATGAATTAATTAATTAAAAAATAATTTTACATAAGGACTGTTGGTGGCACTGTGGCTTAGTGGTTGGCATGTTCTCAGCGCTAGGGATTCCTGGTTCGAATCCCAATCTGGGTGGAGTTTGCATGTCCTCCCCGTCTCCGTGTGGGTTTCCTCCCGGGTTCTCTGCTGTCCTCCCACAGTCTAAAAACATGGATCAAGGTCAATTGAATTCTCCAAATTGCCCCATATAGAGTGTGTGTGAGTGATTGTGTGTTCAGTGATAGATTGGCGTCCTGTCATGGGTGTATGCCCAGCGTCTGAAATGATCTCCCCTGGATGGGCATGGGGAACCCCCCCATGAACCTAGTAGAGGATAACGCAGAAGATGATAGATGGCTACTTAGCACAACCCAACGTCAGCACTCATAATGAATAATAATGATAATTATGTTACGTTTTAGTTCATAATTAATTTGAAAACTGGCTTTCTGGTCTGCAGCCTGAATCTTGTCAGGGGTATTTACATTCAGGGGTCACTTTCTGTGACGCATTAATGTAACAACAGTAGCACACCGCAGGGGGCCCCAGATAACACAAATTACCAAGTAATAACACCGGTACCCAATAGTGGGTGCTGTAGTGCCATTCCAGAAGTACCACCAATAACACCAGTGGCTTATGTGACAATAATATAACAAGCAAGATCATAATTGCACACTATTGCGCCTGCACACTATTGCACACTATTCCAGACCTCCAGACCATCTACAGGAAGCGGTGCTGGTCCAAAGCCAAAAAGACTGTGGAGGACATCAGTCAACCTGACAAACTATTCACTCTATTGCCATCAGGACGGCATTTTCGTCTCCTGAAGGCAAACACGGGAGGATGAGGAGGAGGTTCTTCCCAAGGGCGATTCGGACCCTGAACCAGGCCCTAAACTGACACAAATCCCACCTACAACACCTTCATAACGCAAACAACCTTTTTTTTTTTTTTAACATCTCTTTTTATTGAAAATCTATACATTAAGGACCTGTAACCTGTATATAACAATACCACAGATACTTAAAATTAAACACAAATAGAGACAACAGGCATTGGCTGTAATATACAATAGAACACCCCAACCCTATATGACCACACATGCATATACCAACGTCGTTAAAGTAAACATGTAAAATCAGTGCGCAATATGTGTGTATTATACAGACGATAAAATAACCGTATTAACCCATCCCACCCAACCCTCAAAACAGCTGTAAATGTGAGTAGAGAAAAAAGCATAAATATATATATGTTTTTTATATTAATCATAACAAAACTAATAATTTGACACTATATAATGGTAAATTGTAAATATATATTTTTTAATTCATTCTTTGTATTAAAATACTGTCTATTTTTTATTGTACTGTTTCTGCTATTGGGCGGCACGGTGTCATGTTCTCCTCTCAGCACTAGGGATTTCCGGTTCGAATCCCCAACTGGGTGGAGTTTCCATGTTCTCCCCGTGTCTGCGTGGGTTTCCTCCGGGTTCTCCGGTTTCCTCCCACAGTCCAAAAACATGTATCAAGTCAAGTGAGTTCTCCAAATTGCCCCATATAGAGTGTGTGTGTGTGTGTGTGAGTGTATGTACAGTGATAGATTGGTGTCCTGTCCTGGGTGTATCTGCCCAGCGCCCGAAACGTTCTCCCCTGGATGGACATGGAGAACTCCCCCCCCCCCACCCGCGACCCTAATAGAGGATAAAGCAGAAGATAATGAATGAATGTTTCTGCTACTGGCTGCTAAATTTCCTTCGGGATAAATGAAGTTTTCTATCTATATATATAAAGATGAAGGACAATCGTACATCTTAATATTTTTGTAAAGTTGTAACATAAAGAACTGCATTGTGTTATTTGGTGAATGTGAGCAGTGATCACGTGCTTATTTAAATTAATTTATTATTCATATCGGTTTTCGTGTTTGTAGATAATCTTTTAAATGCATTCATGACGATGGCCAGCAGGTGGAGCCAGTTGCATGTTAAACTTGTGATGACGTTGGTTCCGACACTTCGGGAGTTGCGTTAATAAAACACAATTGTAATGTTTTATACAGCGCAGAGCTGCTGACGTCATACATCACAGTGGCACAGTGGACGAGAAACGTGCAGTGAGGGACGATGACGTCACCGCCGTTCTCGAACCTATATTAAAGGTGAAGTGAAGTTAATATCTAAGTAACAGCATAATTCCTTAATTATTAATTTCTCGCAGAGAGAGGACAGACTTTAACCTCTGCGAAAAAAAAACAATTAATAATACAAACATCACAGGTAACGTTTCACTCGCTGCATTTATTCATTAAAGGAAACATTAGGGAGGGAGGGGGGGGGGTCTGTAGAAATGTTCTCCCGGTTCTGACTTTATTGTGATTTTCTGTTTAAAGCAAGCGAGTGCTGTGGAAGGTGTGTGTTGGGGGGGGGGGGATAAAGGAATAAAGGCTTAGTCCTGAACTTTGATCTATTTTTAGTTTTGATATCTTTATTAATGTGATTTGATCAGTCAATAATCCATCCATAATCCATTATCTTCAGCTTTATCCTATATTAGGGTCGCGGGGGGGCTGGGGGGGCGTTCCCCATGCCCATCCAGAGGAGAACGTTTCGGGCTAGTTCCCTAGTGCTGAAAGGAGAACATGCTAAACCACTAAGCCACCGTGCCGCCCCCATCCATCCATCCATTATCTTCTGCTTTATTCTGTACTAGGTGGGGGGGGGTTCTCCATGCCCATCCAGGGCAGAACGTTTCGGGCGCTGGGCAGATACACCCAGGACAGGACGCCAATCTATCACTGTATACACTCACACACACACACACACACACACTCTATATGGGGCAATTTGGAGAACTCAATTGACTTGAGGGCGGCACGGTGGCTTAGTGGTTAGCACGTTCGCCTCTCGGCGCTAGGGATTCCCGGTTCGAATCCCCATCTGGGTGGAGTTTCCATGTTCTCCCCGTGTCTGCGTGGGTTTCCTCCGGTTTCCTCCCACAGTCCAAAAACATGGATCAAGTTAACTGAGTTCTCTAAATTGCCCCATATAGAGTGTGTTTGAGTGTGTGAGTGTGTACCCAGTGATGGATTGGCGCCCTGTCCTGGGTGTATCTGCCCAGCGCCCGAGACGTTCTCCCCTGGATGGGCATGGGGAACCCCACCGCGACCCTAATAGAGGATAAAGCGGGAGATAATGAATGAATGAATGAATTGACTTGATCCATGATTTTGAACTGTGGGAGGAAAACGGAGAACCGGGAGGAAACCAATGCGGACAAGGGGAGAACATGGAAACTCCACCCAGATGGGGATTCGAACCGGGAATCCCTAGTGCTGAGAGGAGAACATGCTAAACCACTAAGCCACCGTGCCGCCTTCAGTCAATAATCCTAAGGAGAAAATGCCAAACTCAAAATTGTAGTGTATTAAGCTCTTGTGTAATCTACACATTAAAGGGGTGGATGGAGGAGTAGGACTAAGGGGTGGATGGATAATGGGTGGATTAAGCACATGTCTCGTACAGGTCCATCCATCCATTATCCTCTGCTTTATCCTCTATTAGGGTCTATTAGGGCATTCTCCCCATGCCCATCCAGGGGAGAATGTTTCGGGCACTGGGCAGTTACACCCAGGACAGGACACCAATCTATCACTCAACATACACACACTCACACACACACACTCTATATGGGGCAATTTGGAGAATTCAATTGACCTTGAACCATGTTTTTGGACTGTGGGAGGAAACCAGAGAACCTGGAGGAAACCCATGCGGACACGGGGAGGACATGGAAACTCCACCCCGATTGGGATTCGAAGCGGGAATCCCCAGCGCTGAGAGGAGAACATGCCAAATAACCACTTTGCCGCCCTCTCTTTCAGGTCACCATGGGGTTTCTGTGGTGCTGGGGAGGAGACAAAACGAAAAAGCCGGCGACAAAGCTGCAGAGGCTTCAGGCGAAATTGAGCTCCGAGAGGAAGCGGAGAATGCAGCTGGAGGCGCAGTGTCTGGAGGAGAGGGCGGTGCTGATGAAGATCTTGCAGAACGAGTGGATCACGAACGCCATCTTGAAGAAGGAGCTTCAGATTGAGACTCTGGAGAAAGAGCAGAAGCTAAAAATGATGGAGAGCTTCCTGGAGGCCTTCATTCAGTACAACGAGAAGGTGGACGAGGTGGTTCTGTTTTTGAAGAACAGGACCGCCCTCCTGGAGGAGCGGCTACAGACCTCGTTTTGTACGGAAGAGATATCCAGACAGGAAATCGGCGAGAAGAACGAGGAGCTAAGGGACATGGAACTGACTCTGGATGCGGTGCTGCAGGACAAAGAGGAGATGGAGAGAAAAATCCGAAAACTGAAGGATCTCCAAACATTGTAGGAGGAGCAGGGAGAACCTTCCATCCATTATCTTCTGCTTTATCCTCTATTAGGGTCACGGGGGGTTCCCATGCCCATGCAGGAGAGAACGTTTCGGGCGCTGGCAGATACACCCAGGACAGGGGGCAATCTATCACTGTACACACACTTACCCAGATTGGGATTCGAACCTGAATCATCAGCGCTGAGAGAGCATGCCAACCAACATGGCAACCACTAAGCCATTGTGCCACACACCAACTAAACATTCATCCATCCATTATCTTCGAGAACGTTTCGGGCGCTGGGCAGATACACCCAGGACAGGGGGGCAATCTAACACTGTACACACACTCACTCACACACACACACACCCTCTATGGGGCAATTTGGAGAACTCAATTCACCTTGAATCCATGTTTTTTTGGACTGTGGGTGGAAACCTGAGAACCCGGAGGAAACCCACACGGACACGGGGAGAACATGGAAACTCCACCCAGATGGGGATTCGATGGGGATTCGATATATATATATATATATCCAACCATCCATCCATTGTATTCCACTTCATCCTACATCGCGGGGGGGTTCCCCATGCCCATGCATAGAGAATATCGGGCGCTGGCAGATACACCAGGACATCCATCTATCACTGTACACACACTTACCCAGATTGAGATTCGAACCTGAATCATCAGCGCTGAGAGAGCATGCCAACCAACATGCCAACCACTAAGCCATTGTGCCACACACCAACTAAACATTCATCCATCCATTATCTTCGAGAACGTTTCGGGCGCTGGGCAGATACACCCAGGACAGGGGGGCAATCTAACACTGTACACACACTCACTCACACACACACACACCCTCTATGGGGCAATTTGGAGGACTCAATTCACCTTGAATCCATGTTTTTTGGACTGTGGGAGGAAACCGGAGAACCCGGAGGAAACCCACACGGACACGGGGAGAACATGGAAACTCCACCCAGATGGGGATTCGATGGGGATTCGATATATATATATATATCCAACCATCCATCCATTGTATTCCACTTCATCCTACATCGCGGGGGGGTTCCCCATGCCCATCCAGGGGAGAACGTTTCAGGCGCTGGGCAGATACACCCAGGACAGGACTGTACACACACTCACTTACACAAACACACTCTATATGAGGCAATTTGGAGAACTCAATTGACTTGATCCATGTTTTTGGACTGTGGGAGGAAACCGGAGAACCCGGAGGAAACCCACACGGACACGGGGAGAACATGGAAACTCCACCCAGATGGGGATTCGAACCGGGAGTCCCTAGTGCTGAGAGGAGAACATGCTAAACCACTAAGCCACCGTGCCGCCCCAGGGAGAACCTCAGGGAGAGAAGGAAAAAAAATGCAGATTAAGTGAAACAGTCTACTCTAGAGAAGGTCCTATTCTCCATCATGGTTTTGATGGATTGGACGATGTTGTTGGCCAGAAGGGAGAACGTTTCGGGCACTGGGCAGATACACCCAGGACAGGACACCAGTCTATCGCTGGACACACACTCACTCACACAGACACACTCTATATGGGGCAATTTGGAGAGTTCACTTGACTTGATCCATGTTTTTGGACTGTGGGAGGAAACCGGAGAACCCAGAGGAAACCCACACGGACACGGGGAGGACATGGAAACTCCACCCAGATTGGGATTCGAACCTGGAATTTCCAGCACTGAGAGGAGAACATGCCAACCACTAAGCCACCGTGCCGCCCATTTGAGAAAACAATGTGGAGAAAACACTGGACATACCGAGACGGCGGATGTTTCAGAAAACAGAGAAGGAACGCTTCATGGAGAACATGGAGAACGACCAAAGAAGAACCACAGGGTGAGCTCAGCAGGGCAGCACCAGACGAGGATATCCAGGAGAAGCTCACAGTGAAAGGAATGCTCTCAGGACAATCAAAGGGATCCAGAGCTTCTGGGAGAACACGGGTTCTGGAAGATCTCCAGATCTGGCCCCTCTGACCTTCACTCTAGATTTACAAATACACTCCAACTCGTTTACTAAGTTCTAGTGATGAAAGGTGCCTGGTGGGGGCAACCTCACCGTGGTGCTGACTCTCACTCTGTATGGTTCTCCACTGATCAATGATGGAACCATCTACCATTTTTCTACTGACTTCTACTACTACTACAGACCACATGTCCATCCAGAGGAGAACGTTTCGGGTGCCAGGCCGATACCAGGACAGGGTGCCAATCCATCACTGGGCACACACACCCTCCACATACCATAGTGTGTCTGTGTGAGTAAGTGTACCCAGTCCTAGATTGGCCCACCCCACCACCTCGCGACCCTAGTAGAGGATTAAGCAGAGGATAGTAACTTTATGCATTCAATTTACCTTGAATCCATGTTTTTGGAGTGTGGGAGGAGACCCACACGGACACGGGGAGGACATGGAAACACCCTGATCGGAATTTGAACCCTGGATCCCCAGCGCTGAGAGGAGAACATGCCAAAGTCTGTCTTAAATTAGTGGCACAGAACCAGACAGAGCCATTGGGCTAACTCAAGCGAGGCTTACTCGGATAAACATCGACATTTATAAGCTGACGTCGTGGAATGCGCCCCTGGGGCAGATGCACTGAACCAAGTGAGGCACTAGGGGGAGTAGGGGGGCGGGGGTGAGTCTATTAAAGCGAGAGTGAGCTGGGATCCATTCATTATCTTCTACTTTATCCTCTACTAGGGTTGCAGGGGGGGGTTCCCCATGCCCATCCAGGGGAGAACGTTTCGGGTGCTGGGCAGATACATCCAGGACAGGGGGGGCAATCTATCACTGTACATACACTCACACACACACACACACACACACACTCCATATGGGGCAATTTGGAGAATTCAATTGACCTTGATCCATGTGTTTGGACTGTGGGAGGAAACCGGAGAACCCGGAGGAAACCACATGGACACGGGGAGGACATGGAAACGAACCTTCGCTGAGAGACAAACATGCCACCCGTTAATTAATATAGAACATTAATTTCAAACATGTTTATCGAGCATCATTGATGTTTTTGTTCATGAATATGAATGGTGCAATATATGACTAATAAAAAAAAAAAAATATATATATATATATATATATATATATATATATATATATATATATATATATATATATATATATATATATATATATATATTTATATAATAAAGTATATTATATAAAAAGGTTATGGTGTAGCGAATCATTATACATTTGTTATTTGTTACCTTTAATTTCACTTTTTATTCTTCAATGTAAAAGATAAACAGTGGAACCCCCGGTGGTCGGTCGTATGTATCACAGTTGTATCGCTAAAACCTAATTTTGTAAATGAGGCTGGTTCACAGTTCACAAAAATCCCCATTAATCCTGCAAAATAACCAAAACGTGTGTCTTTGTGTGGGTTCCCCATGCTCACACACACACACACACTATATGGGGCAATTTGGAGAATTCAATTCACCTTGAATCGATTTTTTTGGACTGTGGGAGGAAACTGGAGAAGCCAGAGGAAACCCACGCGGACACGGAGAGAACATGCAAACTCCACCCAGATTAGGATTCGAACCGGGAATACCTAGCGCTGAGAGGAGAACATACTAAACCACTAAGCCAATGTGTAACGAGATGTTTAACTTCATTCAGGATATGTAAGGCAAGACTGGCTCGAGTCTCAAAACCTGAAATTATATATATTCATTCATTATCTCCCGCTTTATCCTCTATTAGGGTCGCGGTGGGGTTCCCCATGCCCATCCAGGGGAGAACGTCTCGGGCGCTGGGCAGAAAGACCCAGGACAGGGCGCCAATCCATCGCTGGGCACACACTCACTCACACATACACACTCTATATGGGGCAATTTTGAGAATTCATTGACTTGATCCATGTTTTTTGGACTGTGGGAGGAAACCGGAGAACTCGGAGGAAACCCACGCAGACACGGGGAGAACATGGAAACTCCACCCAGATGGGGATTCGAACCGGGAATCCCTAGCGCTGAGAGGCGAACGTGCTAACCACTAAGCCACCGTGCCGCCAATTATATTTATTTTAATGAATAAATAAAAATTGAATAAAACACAGTATTGATTACAGGAGTGAATGATGTCATTAATGAATCACTGTTTTTAAATAAACCTTTATTAAGAATTGTGCACAACAATTACAAATACAGAGTACGAGCAGGTTGCGGGGGGGGAGGGGGGGGTCCCCAAAAC
This sequence comes from Corydoras sp. C115, assembly GCA_019802505.1. Classification (NCBI taxonomy): domain Eukaryota; kingdom Metazoa; phylum Chordata; class Actinopteri; order Siluriformes; family Callichthyidae; genus Corydoras; species Corydoras sp. C115. The sequence continues at coordinate 182,382 of JAFMOC010000276.1, forward strand.
CATCCAGGGGAGAACGTTTCGGGCGCTGGGCAGATACACCCAGGACAGGGGGGCAAGCTATCACTGTACACACACTCACTCACACACACACACTATATGGGGCAATTTGGAGAATTCACTTGACTTGATCCATGTTTTTGGACTGTGGGTGGAAACCGGAGAACCCGGAGGAAACCCATGACGACACGGGGAGAACATGCAAACTCCACCCAGATTGGGAGTCAGACCGGGAATCCCTAGCGCTGAGAGGAGAACATGCTAAACCACTGAAAACGATTTGTTAGGCACAGCGCACCAAGTGGATGAACAATCATTTCGACATGGTGCGCCATTGGTCCCATCCATCCATTACCTTCTGCTTTATCGTCTACTAGGGTCATGGGGGGTGGGTTCCCCATGCCCATCCAGGGGAGAACGTTTAGGGTGCTGGGCAGATACACCCAGGACAGGGGGGCAATCTATCACTGTACACACACACTCTGGGGCAATTTGGGGCAATTTGAAGAATTCAATTGACCTTGAATCCATGTTTTTTGGACTGTGGATAGAAACCGGAGAACCCGGAGGAAACCCACACGGAGACGGGGAGAACATGGAAACTCCACCCAGATGGGGATTCGAACCGGGAATCCCCAGCATTGAGAGGAGAACATGCCAACCACTAAGCCACCGTGCCGCCAGTCTAGATCCATATGACATAAATAATTTTATATAAATTAATTATATAAATCATTAATATAAATGTAAATTTGTGCGCCGTTGTTAAAATGTCAACTGCAGCTTTGTGCGTACTAAAATCACTAATTATATCAACAAATCACTAATTGGACGGATCGTCCCAGCATACATTGTCTCAGGTGTACAGGGTGTAAGGTGTTGGTGCTGAAGCTTCAGCATCCATCTCTAAAGTTCTCCTGGACGTTCTTTCTCCACTGATGCTGAGAGATCCACACCAATGACAGTAAACGAGTGATGTGACCCCAAAACCCAGTCCATATTGGGCTCCCGGCTCCCGGGGCTGCTGCCCTCTGTCGGGTCAGTTTGGGCTGTCGGAACCTCGGCCGGACCGACCCTGTCTTTCTTCTTGAAGCGGGCTTTGAACTGACTGAAGGTCTTCTGCATATGGTCCTTCACCCTCTTTAAAACGTTCTCCGGGGTTTCGGGGGAACCGTTCTCGTCACCAGCCGTGAGGTTCACCATCTCCCTGCAGAAGTCCACAAACTCCAGTCTGGGGATCTGTTCAGACAACACGACGAGAGGGTGTGACTCCAAAATATATTTATTCATTTATTCATTATCATCCGCTTTATCCTCTATTAGGGTCGTGTGGGGGGGGGGATTTCCCATGGCCATCCAGGGGAGAACATTTCGTGCGCTGGGTAGATACACCCAGGACAGGACGCCAATCTATCACTGTACACACACTCACTCACACACTCTTTATGGGGCAATTTGGAGAACTCAATTGACCTTGACCCATGTGTTTGGACTTTGGGAGGAAACTGGGGAACCCAGAGGAAACCCACGAGGACATGGGGAGAACATGTTAAACCACTAAGCCACCGGTGCCGCCGACTCCAAAATATATATTTTTTTAAATATCCAGGTTCGAATCCCAATCTGTGTGGAGTTTCCATGTTCCCCCTCCATGTCCGTGTGGGTTTCCTCCGGGTTCTCCGGTTTCCTCCCACAGTCCAAAAAACATGGACTCAAGCTTAATCCAAAGCTCTAAATTGCCCCATATATAGTGTGTAGGTGAGTGTGTGTGCCCAGCGATAGATTGCCCCCCTGTCCTGGGTGTATCTGCCCAGCGCCCAAAACGTTCTCCCCTGTATGAGCATGGGGAATCCCCCCCACCACCACCACCACCACCGTCCTAATGAGGATTAGGTGGAAGATCATGAATGAATGGTTAAATGTATGCAGACGCCCCTCTAAACCTCAGACTCAAACAAAACCCAAGTTTAAATAATTCGGGATTAATTAATCTCTCATTAACCTCGTCCATTGTAGTCGTCTCCATTATGTAGTGCTCACCTACAGATTACAGTGTGGATCATTAAAAAGCTTCTCTCCGCTCATTTAGATTTAAATAAACCGTATTCATTTGATAGATTTGCGATTATTTGCAGAGTTCCAAAGCTTTGAAACGTTTATGAATATGATACCCAGCGATGGATTGGCGTCTATCTGGGTCTATCTGCCCCACGCCCGAAACGTTCTCCCCTGAATGGGCATGGGGAACCCCACCGCCACCCTAATAGAGGATAAAGCGGGAGATAATGGATGGATATATATATATATATATATATATATATATATATATATATATATATATATATATATATATATATATATAAAATGATGTTAGTATATAAGTATATAATATATTTTGATCTGTATAAAAAGCACCTCAATTTACTGAAGTATGATTCTTAATAAACTTGGTTTTTAAATATATTTCAAATGCATTTCTTGTTTTTTTTTGTAGGTGCATTTAACTTATTGATGTTTTTATGTTATAATTCTTAGAGACCCACGTTAAGACCCACTAAAACGAACTTGTTTGGTTCACATTAAACTCAGTAAACCGTGTTTTGTCACTGGCTTCTGAAAAATGAATGTTATTTTATTTTTAAAAGGTTATTTAACGGAAGCTTTACTGTTAAACAAGACTTTCTTATTACATTGAATCCGTAACGTTAGAGTTAAACTGACCAACGCCATTCACATAACTTCAAAACTTTAACTTCACTTAAAATTCCATTCATTATCTTCCACTCCATCCTCTACTAGGGTCGCAGTTATTTTCGATCATTAAATTAAATCAACACCAAACTAAATTGTCTAAATCAGTGGTTCTTAAACTGTGGTATGCCAGATAATGGTATGGAAATACTATATATATATATATATATATATATATATATATATATATATATATATATATATATATATATATATATATATATATATATATATATTTTTTTTTTTTTTTTTTTTTTTTATATATATAATGGGGGGTAAGAGACATTGTTCCTCATGCCCATCCAGGGGAGAACGTTTCGGGCGCTGGGCAGATACACCCAGGACAGGGGGGGCAATCCATCACTGGGCACACACTAACACAATATATGGGGCAATTTAGAGCATTCAGTTTACCTTGAATCCGTGTTTTTGGGACTGTGGGAGGAAACCAGAGGGGAGAGAGAGGTGCGGGGGACATGGAAACAGTTTGGAGAAGGTCCTTCTCCGTCCCTGCACTGTGCCCCGGTTGTCCATGGTGGGACAGACATTGAGTCCAGACCTCAATCCCATACACAGTTTTGGGATGAATTGGAACAGAGAGTGTGAGTCAGCAGTGTGGATGTGTTACTGTTCATTTGAATGTAGAGTATTGAACGTTTACAGAACCGGTTCTATGGCACACTGTTCGAGGTTCTGATGGTGTAGTGGATCTTCAGCATCATCAGTGATGGATCCTCCTGATCTCCATCCTCCTGATTCTTACAGAGGAAGTTCAATAGAAATGATTCATTATTAATCAATCACTGATTCATTATCATCAACATTTAAATAATTATATAAAATAAAACATATTTTTTTACCTGGACAGATACACCCAGGACAGGACGCCAATCTATCACTGTACTGTACACACTCACTCACACACACACACACACACACACACACACTCTATATGGGGCAATTTGGAGAATTCAATTGACCTTGATCCATGTTTTTGGATTGTGGGAGGAAACCAGAGAACCCAGAGGAACCCCACATGGACACGAGGAGAACATGGAAACTCCACCCAGATTGGGATTCGAACCGGGACTCCCCAGCGCTGAGAGGAGAACATGTTAAACCACTAAGCCACCGTGCTGCCCTTGTTATTAACTAAAATATTTGAAATATTGTTTTGGTTGGGATTCCCGGTTCGAATGCCAATCTGGGTGGAGTTTGTATGTTCTCCCCGTGTCCGCGTGGGTTTCCTCCGGGTTCTCCGGTTTCCTCCCACAGTCCAAAAAAACATGGATCAAGCTCATTTAAATGCTCTAAATTGCCCCCTGTACAGAGTGTTTGTGTGAGTAAGTATGTACCCAGTGATAGATTGCCCCCCTGTCCTGGGTGTATCTGCCCAGCGCCCAAAATGTTCCCCCCTGGATGGGCATGGGGAACCCCCCGCCCCCCCACATACACACAGGACCCTAATAGGGGATAAAGTAGAAGATAATGGATAGATGGATATTTTATATATATATATATAATATTGGGCGGCATGGTGGCTTAGTGGTTAGCATGTTCTTCTCTCAGCACTAGGGATTCCCGGTTCGAATCCCCATCTGGGTGGAGTTTCCATGTTCTCCCCGTGTCTGCGTGGGTTTCCTCCGGGTTCTCCGGTTTCCTCCCACAGTCCAAAAACATGGATCAAGTCAATTGAATTCTCCATATTGCCCCATATAGAGTGTGTCTATGTGAGTGAGTGTGTGCCCAGCGATGGATTGGCGCCCTGTCCTGGGTGTATCTGCCCAGCGCCCGAGACGTTCTCCCCTGGATGGGCATGGGGAACCCCACCGCGACCCTTATAGAGGATAAAGCGGGAGATAATGAATGAATGAATGAATGAATGAATGAATATATAATATTTTAATACGTTATCCATCTTAATAATTATGTAAATGTGTAACATAACGAACACGGTTCACTGCATTGTGTGATTTAGTTGATGTTAGCAGTCACCACATGCTTGTTTCAATTAATTTATTATTAATATGAATAATGAATACATGACGATGGCCAGCAGGTGGAGCCAGTCGTATGTTAAACTTGTTATAATGTTAGTTCCGACATTTCGGGAGTTTAATAAAACACCGTTGTAATGTTTTAATTGTAAAGCACAGGGCTGGTGACGTCATCCCTCACGGCACAGCGGCATCGGGGCGGGACAGTGACGTCACCGTCGTCCCCGTTCCAGAACGTAAATCGGTCTGCGTTTATCGGCAGACGCACAGTTCCTTCATTCTGCGCACGACGCTCGTAAAGAGAGAACAGACCAAAGTGCAGTGAAGGAGACCATGAACAGTAGAAACATCCGCAGGATCGTTCCACTCACTGTATCGATCCGATAAAAGAAACATATATCGATAAAGATATACAAAGTATAAAGATATACTTCAGATTTTTTTTTTATTTGTTCCTTCCATGAGGCCCAAATGTTTGAAATGAATAATTCTAAAGTTTTGGGACATGTTTGCCTAAATTTATGGTCTTAAGATTTCAAATTAGGACTACATTTGTCCTTAGAAACGTGCCTCACGTGACTTTCTTGCCCGTACAGGTTGTAATTAAACAATGAAAATAAAGCCCCTGATCCCTGAGAAAGACGGTGAGATCGGCAGCACTCCTGATGTGCACCGTACACTTAAAAATGACCAGAATCTGCTGACAAGTAACCATAGCAACGTACACACCAACAGCTCACACAATAAACTTAATTAAACAGAATTATTACAGGTTATGCCCAGCGATGGGTTGGCGCCCTGTCCTGGGTCTATCTGCCCAGCGCCCGAGACGTTCTCCCCTGGATGGGCATTGGGAACCCCACCGCGACCCTAATAGAGGATAAAGCGGGAGATAATGAATGAATGAATGAATAATACAGGTTAAATTCCCTGACAGCAGTGACATGGAAGCCTTAAAGATGCCGTGTTTATCCATCCATCCATTATCTCCTCATTAATCCTGGTGGGGGGGGGGTTCCCCATGCCCATCCAGGGGAGAACGTTTTGGGCACTGGGCAGATACATCCAGGACAGGATGCCAATCCCTCACTGTACACACACACACACTCAAAGACAAACACTATATGGGGCAATTTGGAGAATTCAATTGACCATGTTTTTTTGGACTGTGGGAGGAAACCGGAGAATCCGGAGGAAACCCACGCGGACATGGGAAGAACATGGAAACTCCACCCAGACTGGGGTTCCTGGCGCTGAGAGGAGAACATGCCAATCACTAAGCCACCGTGGCGCCAACAGTGTTTATTTAAAAAAAAAAGTCATTCATTCATTCCTTATCTTCCGCTTCATCCTCTAATAGGGTCGCGGGGGGGGGGGGTCTCCATGGGAGAATGTTTCGGGCGCAGGACAGGGGGGCAATCTATCACTGAACACACACTCACTCACACAATATGGGGCAATTCGGAGCATTCAATTGACCTTGATCCATGGCTTTGGACTGTGGGAGGAAACCCCACACGTATAACGGGAGAACATGAAAACTCCACCCAGGTTGGGATTTGAACCGGGAATCCCCAGCACTGAGAAGAGAACATGCTAAACCACCAAGTACTATTCTGCCCACAGAGTGTTTTTTATTAAATAATCATCCATCCATTATCTTCTGCTTTATCCTCTACTAGGGTCTAGGGGGGGGGGGTGTTCCCCATTCCCACTCTGGGGAGAATGTTTCTCCCAGATACACTCAGAACAGGACACCAATCTATCACTGGGCACACACTCGCTCACACACACACATTCTATATGGGGCAATTTGGAGAACTGAATTGACCTTGATCCATGTTTTTGGACTGTGGGAGGAAATTAGAGAACCCGAAGGAAACCCACGCGGACACGGGGAGAACATGCAAACTCCACCCAGATTGGGATTCGAACCGGGAATCCCCAGTGCTGAGAGGAGAACATGCTTAACACTAACATGCCCACACTGTTTATATAACAAATACATTTTTTTTTTCGTAAAAATGTATGTATGTAACTAATAATAAAAAATCATCCGCAGCAGGTTGTTTTTTATGTTTATTTATTTTGTTGTTTTTTATTCTTCAGAGTCGCGAGGGTACGGCCAGAGCAATGACGTCAACCAATCCAAACAAGGTATCCAACTAAATAATATACTAATAAATAAACCATGAAGAAGTAAAGAACTTAATAAAAAGATGAACTGCCTTCCTTCATCCGAAGCTCCGAAACCTCCTCGAATCAGCAAACAGCGGAACACGTCCACCATCACGAAGGAGGAGCTGTGTGCTGCCGCTGCCCTGGTGGATGAAGCTGTGAAGGTAAAGATGGAGCTGCTGGAACTTGGGAACTGAGAACTCGTCTGAGACGTCTCGCCTGCGTTCTGTTTTCCAGCAAAAGAAGATATTCTCCATTCAAGGGGATTATCCAGAGATCCGTGCTTTACTGCGAGCTAGAGGATGGGTGGAGCGGATTCTCCCAGACGATTCCGAAAACCTGGATCAGACCTGCAGCGACGAAGATAACAACGACCGGATCCACCATCTCATGGTGAAGCATATGTTCATCCATCATCCATCCATTATCTTCAGCTTTATCCTCTATTAGGGTCAGGGGTGGGGGGGATTCCCCATGCCCATCCAGGGGAGAGCGTCTCGGGCGCTGGGCAGATACACCCAGGACAGGGGGGCAATCTATCACTGTACACACACTCACTCACTCACACTCTACACTCTATATGGGGCAATTTGGAGAACTCAATTGACCTTGATCCATGTTTTTGGACTGTGGGAGGAAACCCACACGGATACGGGGAGGACATGAAAACTCCACCCAGATTGGAATTCGAATCAGGAATCCCTAGCGCTGAGAGGAGAACATGCTAACCCACTAAGCCATCGTGCCGCCCTTGAATAGAACCATCCATCTATCCATTATCTTCCACTTTATCCTTTACTAGGGTCGCAAGGGGGTTTCCCATGCCCGTCCAGGGGAGAACGTTTCGGGCGCTAGGCAGATACACCCAGGACAGGGGGGCAATCTATCACTGGGCACACACTCACTCACACACACAGACACACTCTATATGGGGCAATTTGGAGAATTCAATTGACCTTGATCCATGTTTTTGGACTGTGGGAGGAAACCGGAGAACCCGGAGGAAACCCATGAAATCACGGGGAGAACTTGGAAACTCCACCCAGATTGGGATTCGAACCAGGAATCCCCAGTACTGAGAGGAGAACATGCTAAAACACTAAGCCATCGTGCCGCCCAGCATGTGTTCAAGTTGAAGTAATTAATTTATTTTTATAATCGTACATCGTCACAAAGCAGCTTTACAGAGTTATAAACCTTTAAACCCCCAAAGAGCAAGACCAAGAGACAGCGGCAAGACAAAACTCCGTTATGTTGATATTTTAAGGAGGAAACCTTGTGAGGACCGAGGCTCAGCGGGGCGTTTGGACTGATTTTTTCGTCTTCATGTGTGTTTCAGTCGCAGATGGTCAAAGACGCGAAGACCTATTTCTATTGGACCATCGATTTTGTTAAAGAAATGGAAAAACTCGAGAACGATCAGATGACCAATGGTTTTTACTCGGCCGGCAGCCTCGTGTCCAAGGTTTCCAGTTTGTCGCATTTTCCGTTGTCCTTCTTCAGCATTTTCTGATGTTATCTGCAGGTTTTCTCCGTAACTCGTTTGTTTACATCTTTCAGGACAGATTGTGTATAAATCTGAGGAAGCTCCACTGGTTCGAGGGAATTAACCCCGATTCCTTTTTCCCTCGCTGCTATTGTTTAGCGGTTAAGGGTGAGAGGCAGGCCTTCATCGGTAAGCTTCAGCATCACTCTACTTACTCTGTCCTGTCTCTCAATTCAATTCAGTTTGCTTTATTGACATGACAAATGTTTACATATATATTGTCATATGATTCTAGATTCAAGAAAATTTTATTATCATTAATATCACATTGTTACATGAGATAGTAACAAAATTATGGGTCACGGACCCCGATTACCCTGTTATTTAAATTTAAATTTAAATTTTGAAGAAGAGAATATCGCTATGTGAAATGTGAAATATAATTTAGTATACCACTATGAACATATAATATATATAATGTACCACTACAAATATAGAATATTTAACTATAAATATAATATATAAATATATGTATACACAGTATATAAAAATTAATTTGAGAATATATATACACTATATATAAAAGTAGTATAGAATAGAATAGATATAAATATAGAATATAAAATATAAAGTATAAATATAGAAGCATATAAAAATGTCTAATGGTACATGTGAGATGAGATGATGATGAGGTTTTTTGGTGAGATGATGGTGGAGTGATGATAAAAATGTGTGAATGTCTTGTTAATAAAAATGTGTGAATGTCTTGTGATATATATATATATAATATGCTATGTCAATAGCATGTTATATACAGATAAAACAACAGGAATGAATAAACAAATACAAACTTCATTAATTCATATCTGTGTAAATAAATAATAATAGTATTTTTCATTATTTGATATAATTATATCAATTTATAAATTTTAAATTATATATATATATATATATATATACACACACACATATGCTAATATTTATATATACATATGGTAATCCATACATATACACCGTATATACCATAAATTTTATATATACAAGTTTCGGGCGCTGGGCAAATACACCCAGGACAGGGCTCCAATCTATCACTGAACACACACTCACTCACACACACACACTCTATATGGGGCAATTTGGAGTTCAATTGGCCTTGATCCATGTTTTTGGGTTGTGGGAGGAAACAGGAGAACCTGGAGGAAACCCACGGGGACACGGGGAGAACATACAATCTCCACCCAAATTGGGATTCAAACCGGAAATCCCTAGCGCTGAGAGGAGAACAAACACTAAGCCACCGTGCCACCCTTATATATATATATATATATATAGGCGGCACGGTGGCTTAGTGGTTAGCACGGCCTCTCAGCGCTGGGAGGAAACATCTGGGTGGGTTTCCATGTTTCTCCCCGTGTCTGCGTGGGTTTTTCCTCCGGGTTTCGCCGGTTTTTTTTTCCTCCCACAGTCCAAAAACATGGATCAGTTTTAATTGGAATTATCCTGGGTTCTATCTGCCCCAGCGCCCCGGACGGAAACGTCTCCCCGGGGCATGGGGAAACCCACGGGGACACGCGGGGGAGAACATACAATCTCCACCCAAATTGGGATTCAAACCGGAAATCCCTAGCGCTGAGAGGAGAACAAACACTAAGCCACCGTGCCACCCTTATATATATATATATATATATAGGCGGCACGGTGGCTTAGTGGTTAGCACGTTCGCCTCTCAGCGCTAGGGATTCCCGGTTCGAATCCCCATCTGGGTGGAGTTTCCATGTTCTCCCCGTGTCTGCGTGGGTTTCCTCCGGGTTCTCCGGTTTCCTCCCACAGTCCAAAAACATGGATCAAGTTAATTGAGTTCTCTAAATTGCCCCATATAGAGTGTGTTTGAGTGTGTGAGTGTGTACCCAGCGATGGATTGGCGCCCTGTCCTGGGTCTATCTGCCCAGCGCCCGGGACGTTCTCCCCTGGATGGGCATGGGGAACCCCACCGCAACCCTAATAGAGGATAAAGCGGGAGATAATGAATGAATGAATATAAATATATATATATATATATATATATATATATATATATATATATATATATATATATATATATATATATATATATATATATATATGTGTGTGTATATACCATATATATATATATACTGTATATATGGTGTATATACAATCTCTTCTAGATTTGCTCATTGGTGTTATGTCTAAAAGTCTTTTACTTTTGCTTTCTCAGAGGACTACAAGAGAACGGCCTGCATCAGTCTGCTTCAGCACGTGGTGGAATTGACCCAGCAGAGGCCGGTACCATGTAAGACTCGCATCGTTGAACATGTTCTCCGATCCGCTGAAGCATTCAAAAATGTATTCGACTGATCTCCGGCTTGTATGTTGCAGCGACGTTTAGCCAGGACGCCATTCCGAGAGTGGTTCTTCTGATTGCGCTTCGGGTGAGCGAGTCGTACCTGGCCTCCTTCAGTCACGAAGACATCGACATCCCCTTGAAGTCAAAAACATCTGTAGAAGAAATAAAGTGGCTGGATTTCTTTTGGAGCTTCTCCAAAGTTGTTAAGTGAGTTTCCTTCCCATCAGGTTCACCAGGTTCTGCAGACGTCTGCATTTACAGAGGCTGTGATCCAAGCAACTTAGACGGGGAGGGTCCATTTCACACTAATTTGTTCAGGAAACCTTGTAGATATTAGTGACCCATTGGCAGCCCATTGGCGCTGATCATGATTAAAAAATGAACTAATGAGTGGTGCAGGTTCAGGACTTGGTTATGCCCTGAAGGTTTTTGAGGAGCCTGTCACAGAGGCCTCCCAGTCCCCATGCCATTATACCCCCAACACCGCCTGGAGAAGGTGCAGGTCATGCCTCTTAAAGATCTCTGCTGTTGGGTTATGTGAGATGGGGGTGGGAGCTGAGCCACACTGGGAGCTGAGTGTAATTAATTAATTTGTAATTAATCAAGTTTATTTATTTTTTCAGCACTCATTACAACTCTACATTGGGTGTGGTGGCTCAATGGTTAGAGCCTTGAGCTATCTGTCCAAAGGTTGTGAGTTCAAATCCCAGGTCCTCTGAAGTTACCAATATGGGTTCCTGGGCAAGGTTCTTAACCCTGGATGGGCATGGGGAACTGACAGGACTGTAACCACCCATCTATCCATCGTCTTCCACTTTATCCTCGACTAGGGTTGCTGGACAGATACACCCAGGACAGGGCGCCAACCTATCGCTGGGCACACTCACTCACACACACACACTCTCTATATGGGGCAATTTGGAGAAACACAGGGAGACACAGGGAGAACATGCAAACTCCCACCAGAGTGGGATTCGTACCAGGAATTCCTAGCGCTGTAACCGAAAAGTTCAAAGAGGGGTGCATGGTTTCCAGGAGACTGTTGGTTCTTTGCTATCAGACTCATGCTAATTTTTTTGTATATCTCTTGAGACTTCAGGACAGAATGATCACTTGTCTGTCTGTCTTTGCGTCCTAGTGGTGGTACTGAGGTAGTGCACGATGAGCAGGACATGGAGCGCTGCCGGAAGGTGCTGCAGCAGCTACGGAACGTCTGCCCCCAGCTGGACATGAATGGCACCCACAACGTGTGGATTGTCAAACCTGCGGCTTCGGCGTGTGGAAGGGGTAAGTCGCAGAACCGCAGGAACCCGTTTCTTTGCCGTGGAACCGGAAGCGTGGATTAAAACCTCTGGACTGGTTTTCAGGAATCCAGTGCAAAAAATTTCTGGGGGACATCCTCAAGATCGTGAGGATGAATCAGGAGTCTGTCGTGCAAAAGTATATCGAGAGGCCCTTTCTGGTACTTCAAACCAAGGTCGACATACGGCAGTGGTTCCTGGTGACCAACTGGAACCCTCTGACGGTCTGGTTCTATAAGAAGGCCTACATTCGTTTCTCTACGCAGCCGTATTCCCTGGATACCATGAACAGGTTAGTTTGAGCTTTTTAGTTCTTTATTGTGTCATTAATGCGGTCTTGGACTTTTGTTTCACGGTATTTTGTTTGTATTTAGATTAGTCCATTTGTGCAACAACTCCCTGCAAAAATCCTACAAACCGTCAAACTTACGCCACCCAGACGTTCCCAAGGACAGCATGTGGTGCTGCCACCAGTTCTCCGACTTCCTCGCCAGCCAGGGCAAAGCTGATGCCTGGGAGGACACGGTGGTTCCGGGGATGAAGCGGGCGATAGTCAGTGCCGTGCTGGTGGTGCAGGACAGAGTAGATCTAGAAGACAGGAGCTTCGAGCTGTATGGAGCTGACTTCGTCTTGGGGGAGGACCTACACCCCTGGCTGATTGAAATCAATTCTTCCCCATCCCTGGATCCCACCACGGCCGTGAAGGCCACGCTCGGTGCTGCCGTGCAGAGGGACACCCTACGCGTGGTGCTGGACCGGAAGGTAGACCCGAACGCTGACACGGGGGATTTTGAGCTCATTCACAACCAGGTCTGTGTTAGCAACTCCGTTCTGTCCAGTTGCAGTTGCATGGCTTGATTGTCCACAATGTTGACCGGTTCTCTTTCCTCACCAGGTGAAGGTCCCGGTGCCCAGATCCAAACCCCTTATACTTCAGGGTACCGCTATCGATTGCCAGCAGCTTCCCATTATTGACCTCAACGGACAAATAGAGCCTGAAGCCGCCGCCACCTTCAGGCCCATCTCTCCTGCACCTCTGACTCCTTACGTTTCTGGACAAGCTGAAGGCATTCATTTAGTACCTCGGACACTAAAACCTCTACCCTTTGACACCCAGCACCTACCAGACGCAGCTGTTCACCAAAACGTAGATGAAGAATCTGGAACAGATCAGAAAAGCATAACCCCCCCGACACCACCTGAAAGCAGCGGAGATCCTAGTCCCCCCGAAATTACACCCGAAACACCACCAGAGGAAGGTACAGGTCAGGAACTGGAGGAGCAGCCTGTCCCATGCAGGTCTCCCAGTCCCCCCGACGTTGTACCCCAAACACCACCTGAAGAAGATACAGATGATGAGGTTTTTGAGCAACCTGTCCAGTCCAGATCTCCCAGTCCCCCCGAAAGTATACCCCAAACACCACCAGAGGAAGGTACAGGTCAGGAACTGGAGGAGCAGCCTGTCTCATCCAGGTCTCCCAGTCCTCCCGAAATTATACCCCAAACACCGCCTGAGGAAGGTACAGATGATGAGGTTTTCGAGCAACCTGTCCTGTCCAGATCTCCCAGTCCCCCCGAAAGTATACACCAAACACCGCCCGAGGAAGGTACAGATGATGAGGTTTTCAAGCAACCTGTCCCGTCCAGATCTCCCAGTCCCCCCGAAAGTATACCCCAAACACCGCCTGAGGAAGGTACCGATGATGAGGTTTTTGAGCAACCTGTCCCGTCCAAGTCTCCCAGCCCCCCGGCCATTGAACCCCAAACATCGCCAGAAGGAGGTACAGGTCATGAGGATTTTGAGCAGCCTGTCACTTCCAGGTCTCCCAGTCCCCCCGAAATTATACCCCAAACACCGCCTGAGGAAGGTACAGGTCAGGAACTGGAGCAGCAGGAAGTTTTTGAGCAGCCTGTATCTTCTAGGTCTCCAAGTCCCCCCGCAATTACACCCCAAACACCGCCTGAGGAAGTTAGAGATCTTGAGGTTTTTGAGCAACCTGTACCATCCAGGTCTCCCAGTCCCCCCACCATTGAACCCCAATCACCGCCTGAGGAAGGTACAGATGATGATCTGGTGCAGCAGGAGGTTTTTGAGCAACCTGTCCTGTCCAGATCTCCCAGTCCACCCGAAAGTATACACCAAACACCGCCTGAGGAAGGTACAGATCATGAGGTTTTTGAGCAACCTGTCCTGCCCAGGTCTCCCAGTCCCCCCGAAATTATACCCCAAACACCATCTGAGGGACGTACAGATGATGAGGTTTTCGAGCAGCCTGTCCCATCCAGATCTCAGAGTCCCCTTGACATTGTACCTCAAACACCGTTTGAGGAAGGTACAGATTATGAGGTTTTTGAGCAGCCTTTCACTTACAGATCTCCCAGTCCCCCCGCCATTATACCCCAAATGCCGCCTGAGGGAGATACAGATCATGAGGATTTTGAGCAGCCTGTCCCCTCCAGACCTCCCAATTCCCCCGTCATGCCCCAAACACTGCCCAGTCAGGTTACTTCCAGGCTTTCCTGTCTCCCTGCAATTATACCCCAAATGCCAACTGGGCGAGGTACACGTCATGCCCCGGTGCAGCAGGAGCTCTTTGGGCAGCCTGTCACATCCAGGCCTCCCTGTCTCCCTGCCATTACCCCCAAAACACCACGTCATGCCCCGGTGCCGCAGGATGCCGTTAGGCAGCCTGTCATATCCAGGCCTCCCTGTTCTTCCATCATTATAACGAAGGCACCATTTGGGAGAGGTAGAGGTCACCTGCCATCCCTCAGTAATGAGTACCAGAAACTCCCCCAGGTATTTACCAACAGTGAGCATGGGGAAGATCATCTAATGGGAGTATTAAAACCCAAACCTTCATGTACACTCGGTATTACGAAGCCGGGTCAACTGCCACCTTTAAGTAAATCTAACATTCTGGCTGACCACAGCGTCCCACAGCAAACTCCCGTCAGGTCTACGACATTCAGCCACGGTGAGGTTGGAACCTGGAAACCAAGTTCAGTGTTCTTCCCACGCAGGTTACTTCACCAAAGCAATCAAACCAATGAGATTAGGACCTTCAAACCCAAACCTCCCACAAGCCTCCACTTGAGGAAGCCATCTCATTACAGAACCTATAAAAAAGTGACTGGTTATAGTGATCTGCAGGTTCGCTCACGTTTTGCAGCCAGTAGGCGCCAAGATTCATCCTGTCTGACCGTAAACCCCTGTATTTTCTCACAAAGGCATTTTTTTGAACGTGACCTGTTCCACTGAAGGCTCAAGACTCTGCCTTCACATCCCGGGACAGCAAGAGCAAAACTGTAGAGCATCCACAGCCACTTGACCAGTTGGCCAGTCATGCCTCACAGCAGCTGACCTGAGAATGACCCAACGCAGAGTCAACCCACGGACAACATTCCTGGAAGAGGACTCGGGAAATGTGCAGACCAGCTAGGCGACCGCCCTCATTCCCGTGCTGAGGAAGTCTCCGGTCTCCTGCCTCGATGACCCACAGCCGTCAACATGAAGTTCTTCCAAAGGCTGGTCATGAGGTACATCAGGACCCTGCTGCCTCCCTCATTAGATCCCCTGCGGTTTGCATACCGTCCCAACCGCTGGACGGACGACGCCTTTTACCTGGTGCCCACCCACCTGCATAATAAAGATATTTATATTAGAATGCTGTTTATTTATATTTAGTCATTTCGCAGCTTTTATCCGAAGCGACTTACAAAATTTACATTTGGTCAAAGCGAGCACAGGGTTGGCCACATCATCCCTGGAGCAATGACAATTAAGGGTCTTGCCCAAGGACCCACATTGGTAACTTCAGTGGACCTGGGATTTGAACCCACAACCATCATCCCTCAGCACCTGATCGGATGGCAGAACCTACTGGGTCTGAACTTTATTATCAGAACTTTATTATTATGCAATATAAAAAGCTGATTTAATTAGCTAAATTTATTTGCTGGATGGAGGAGGAAATGTCACTGTATGGAATTGTCCCGAATTTGGCAAATAAATGTTGCATTTCGCAAATTTTCGTATTTCCAATAAACATGTCTATTTACAGTCAGGCTTAATAAATACATTTGTTATAAAATGTTTATTCTTTAATTATATATATATATCCCCATGCCCATCCAGGGGAGAACGTTTCGGGCGCTACACTCAGGACAGGACTGTACACACACTCACTTACACAAACACACTCTACTGTATATGTGGCAATTTGGAGAACTCAATTGACTTTATCCATGTGTTTGGACTGTGGGAGAAAACCGGACAACCCGGAGGAAACCCACGCAGACACGGGGAGAACATGGAAACTCCACCCAGATGGGGATTCGAACCGGGAATCCCTAGTGCTGAGAGGCAAACGTGCTAACCACTAAGCCACAGTGCCGCCCTTATTATAATTATAATTAGTAATATAATTGTAAAGGTAAGAATTCACATTTCTCAGAACAATTGCACAGCAATAAAGTATGTTTTGCATATATGATTAAAAATTAAATTAATAATTAAATTTCAGAAAAAAAACTGATTGTTGTATGACCGTCATACCCCATCAGGCCACTGGAGGGAGACAGAAGCACACGGAGGCTCATTAAGGGACAAGTGGTTTCAGGTGGAAGGAGGTTCTAAAGGCCACAGAATCTCTTCTCTGGGGACCCAGGCTGAGGTCACTCAGTGTGGACATGGTGAGGATCTGTCTCTGCTCCGTATCTCAGACATTGAGGAGGAATGTGGATGAGTTTGTCATGTTTTAGGGTCAGATAGCATTGGAGTCTATTTTGGGATTGGGTTTGTGGTGTTCCTTATACACATAAAACAGTGTCTTTGTGCTGTTTTGTAATTTGATTTATTCTGATAAGTGTTTACGAAGCGTTGCGGGTCTTGAGTTGGGGTTGTGATTACCAATTAACTGATTAGTGGTATTCATTAATTTCTATTACAAAATTAGTTTCTATGGATAAATTGCCGATATTCTACCAAATTTTATACTTCACAGAATTAATTTCACAGAATTATAAAAAAAATAAATGAATTTTTTTTTAATTAAAATTAAAATCCTAATATCTGTAAAATAAAATAAAAATTCATAAACGTAAATAAAAAGTAAATTTATATATTTCACATTTCAGAGTTAACGAGACGTTATATTATTTTGCCTGTGTCCATCTGAACTCCTAATATAATAAAGCAATACGGTACAAACGGGTGTGGCATTATTCTGAATAAACCCCATAAAGTGGTGTTATTAGTGCCGACGTGTAGTGGAGTACAGTTCCACCCCTCTTTACGTGATTTATTCACATCACACAACCTCGAGTGTCTGATTACTTTAATAAAACACTTACAAACACACTATAATAAAAAAAAAAACAAGGTTTAATTCAGAAATGCCTTTATTGAAAAAAAAAATCGTTAATAATCTGCTCTTCCACGACGTAATCTAGTCCGGTTTTTATAGTGAACGCTGGTCGCTGAGTAACGGGATTCTAGTTTCTCTACTGACAAACACTGCCATCTAGTGGCCGAATTACAGAACATAGTTTATAAACAACAGCCATAACGGGTTTAGTGCTGATCAGGGAATCGGCTCGCTGTTTATGTTAATCTGTATTTTAATATTTAATTAAAATAGGTGCTGCGGTACCTCATCCATACCATCAGACCACCCTACCACCCTACCCTCATACCATTGTACCATCGTACCCTCATACCATCGTACCACCATACCCTCATACCATCGTACCCTCATACCCTCATACCATCATACCCTCATACCCTCATACCATCGTACCCTCATACCATCATACCCTCATACTCTCATACCATCGTACCATCATACCCTCGTACCATCATACCCTCATACCATCGTACCCTCATACCATCATACCCTCATACCCTCATACCATCGTACCCTCATACCCTCATACCATCGTACCATCATACCCTCATACCATCGTACCATCAGACCATCGGGTTGCAGGTCAGACATTTAGAGAGAGAATCACTATTTGTTTGGAAGTTCTCAGTTGGACCCCATTTGCTCCTGTGAGGTTCCGGCGATCTGGTCCCTCGGTTTGGGTACCAGAGGTCTAGCTGAACCTGGACGTGTCCCAGCATTCTCCTCGGTTAAACTGAGCCATTGTTCTGGATTGGTATCGGTTGAACTTTGAGGTCCGCTCTGTCTCGTACCGAGGTCCAACGATGTGAAGATCTGGAGAACATGCATAAAAAGTAAAGGTTTACGATTGTGGTAGGGATTCCCGCGCTAGGGATTCCCGGTTCGAATCCCAATCTGGGTGGAGTTTGCATGTCCTCCCTGTAATGGTACTTGATGGAACGTTCTGAGAACATGGTCCGACTCACCATAGATTGGGCTTCGCGCAGTTTGTTGGTTGAAGGAGACGCGGAAATCTTCTTGGTCGCTTCTGAAGCTCCGGACGGAATTGTTCTGCTTTTCACTCGTCTATAAATAAATAAATAAATAAATAAATAAATAAATAAATACAATTAAACTAAACTTTCAAATTAAATTAACTAAATGGGGAACGTGGGCGGCACAGTGGCTTAGTGGTTTAGCATGTTCTCCTCTCAGCACTGGGGATTCCCAGTTCGAATCCCCATCTGGGTGGAGTTTCCATGTTCTCCCCGTGTCCACGTGGGTTTTCTCCGGGTTCTCCGGTTTCCTCCCACAGTCCAAAAACATGGATTCAAGATCAATTGAATTCTCCAAATTGCCCTTATAGAGTGTGTGTGAGTGAGTGTGGGGAACCCCCCAGTGACCCTAGTAGAGGATAAAGCGGTTCTCCCCATTTATCCATCCATCCATCCTTTATCCTCTATTAGGGTCATGGGGGGGGTTCCCCATGCCCATTCAGGGGAGAACGTTTCGGAGCGCTGGGCAGACACACCCAGGACAGGACGCCAATCTATCACTGTACACACTTGTTTTGTTTACGTGAAGAATGCGTAGAACAACGTGGCTGTGTCAGGCGTACCTCCGTGCTGACCGCTGGACCGGGTCCAGATTTTCGAGGTAGTTGAAGCGCATGATGTCTGTAGGGTGTGGGTCGGAGTTCCTCCACGGTGGAGGTCCTTTTGGTTCCTGATGGTCCGTCTCAATGGGTGGCTCTTCTATCTTGGTGCTTATCACCTTAACTTCAGGAACTACAAATTCTTCGACAGGAGGCTGGTGAGGACGTGAAGACGTGAGGACGTGAGGACGTGAGAACGTGAGGATGTGAGAACATGAGGTCGTGAGAATGTGAGGACGTGAGAACCAGCTCTGATGTGTAGTAGAACGTCATGAGTGGAGACTCAGAACAGACTGCGTTAGAACCCTCACCTTGGTCCTGCTTAAACGAAGTTCCTCCACCGTCTCCACATAGTGTCTCTTCCAGACGCTCTGCTCATGGAGTGTTGGGGTGAAGTTTATGTACCAACCCAACCTCAAACACTTTGGCATCCAGAGCTGGTCCAGCTCCACCAGACTCCTCCAGTGCCAGCTGACCTGCGGGCGCAGAAACACTCCTCTGAACTATACATGACCTCCATCCAAAACCCTACACACCAGACTCCAGCACCTCCATCCAAAACCCTACACACCAGACCCCTAACACCTCAATCCAAAACCCTACACACCAGATCCCAGCACCTCCATCCATCTCCACCCTAGACCCTACACACCAGACCCCAGCACCTCCATACACCTCCACCCAAGACCCTACACACCAGACCCCAGCATCTCCATCCATCTCCACCCAAGACCATACAGACCAGACCCTAACACCTCCATACACCTCCAACCAAGACCCTACACACCAGACCCCAGCATCTCCATCCATCTCCACCCAAGACCCTACACACCAGACCCCAGCATCTCCATCCATCTCCACCCAAGACCCTACATACCAGACCCCAGCACCTCCATCCACCTACACCCAAGACCTTACACACCAGACCCCAGCATCTCCATCCAAAACCCTACACACCAGACCCCAGCACCTCCACCCACCTCCACCCAAGACCCTACACACCAGAACCCAACACCTCCATCCATCTCCACCCAAGAACCTACAGATCAGACCCTAGCACCTCCATCCACTTCCACCCAAGAGCCTACACACCAGAACCCAGCACCTCCAACTACCTTCACCCAAGAACCTATACACCAGACCCCAGCACCTCCATCCACCTCCACCCAAGACCCTACATATCAGACCCCAGTACCTCCATCCACTTCCACCCAACCGACAGGGTTCGTGTGTTGACTCAATTTGTTCCTACGTTAACTTTATCCAGTTCCCACCCATTAGACACCCGTCTTTTAAAGCTGGGTGACATCGAGAAGATAAGAACCTGCTGGGGGCTCCATAAACCAAACCGCACGCAAAAATATACCATTCTTTATACTCCCAGCATTCACCTGTGCACATCTGGAAAGGCTCCTGGGGTCAAGGAATAAGAAGATGTAGAGGGATAGGACTCTGGGGAGAACCGTGGTGAAATCTAGAGCTTCTTCTGGAACCTGTCTGCACAGAGTCTGCTTGAGGTTCTTTAGCTGCGCAGATGAGCAACGGGAGAGGAAGTCCTGCAGCACCAGCTTCCTCTGTCCGTCTGTCCACTTATCGAACTGCAACACAGCAGCAGTTCGTCACGACATCCACCCGTGAACGAGACATTCTGGGATCTAAGATCTAAGATCTCCAGTTCCACAAATCCATTAATTAGAACAATTAGTAACATGGTCTCTTACCCACTTGTTAATGAGTCTCCTTCGCTCTTCAAAGATCTAGAGTGGAAAGAACACACAGCATCAGGACCAGGACCTTCTGACATGACCCTCATGACCTTTAATGATGTCAACACTTCCAAAGAACTGATGAGAGGGGATTCATACGTTGATGTTGGAGGGTGGATGGTTCAGTGGGGTCCAGGTGCTGCGCTTGGTCTGCATCTTCATGCCAGCTGGTTCTCTGAGCGGGAGCCAGGGATCCTGAGACACATCATACACACCATCATTTATACCATCATACACGCCATCATACACACCATCATTTATACCATCATACACGCATTCATACACGCCATCATACACACCATCATTTATACCAACATACACACCATCATACACACCATCATTTATACCAACATACACACCATCATACACACCATCATTTATACCATCATTTAAACCATCATGCACACCATCATACACACCATCGTTTATACCATCATACACACCATCATTTATACCAACATACACACCATCATACACACCATCATACACACCATCATTTATACCATCATTTAAACCATCATGCACACCATCATACACACCATCGTTTATACCATCATACACACCATTATACACACCATCATTTATACCATCATTTATACCATCATACACACCATCGTTTATACCATCATTTATACCATCATACACACCATTGTTTATACCATCATTTATACCATCATACACACCATCGTTTATACCATCATACACACCATCATACACACCATCGTTTATACCATCATACACACCATCATTTACATGATTATTTACACCATACACACCATCATTTATACCATCATACACACCATTGTGCACACCATCATTAATACAATCGTACACACCATCATATACACACTGGTGTGGCAAAATGGATCACTGGGGTGGACCACACTAAAATGTGGGCCATATATGCACCAGATGAGGGCCAAGCATCGGGCAAAATGGGTCACATGTAGGTAGCACTGCCAAATCTGCCAGATTTTAAATGTGGGTCCCTTATGAGCGTGGCGCGGTGGTGTAGTGGTCAGGGAGCCAGGTTCAAATCCCGATCTGGGTGGAGTTTCCATGTTCTCCGACGTGTTCGGGTAGGTTTCCTCCCACAGTCCAAAATTCTCTATTGCCCCATATAGTGTGTGTGTGTGAGTGAGCATCCCAAGTAGAGGACGAAGCGGAAGATAATGAATAAATGGGTCACTTATGACTCACGTGTTTTGCATCATTAATGTTCTCAAATGAGTGCGTGTGGTTTGCCAGACGTGGCCCACATCTGTATGCTATCTGGGTTGTTATTCATTCATTATCTTCCACTTAATCCTCTGGAAGGGAGCAGTAGCTCAGTGGTCAGGGAATTGGGCTGAAGGTTGGCGGTTCAAATCCCAGGTCCCCTGAAGTTACCAATGTGGGTCCTTGAGCAAGGCCCTTAACCCTCATTGCTCCATTTTTCAGAACCCTCATTTTTGCATTTAATTGATAAAAAAGTGGGGCTGCTCTCGGAGTCCGACACTGTTGTGAGGCCCAGGAATGGGAGACACAACTGCACAATGGGAAGAAATAAGCGCTTTTCGTGTGGCCGACTGGGACATATCGCGAGAGAGTGCCCACAGCGCGTGAGAGGGCGAGGAGTTGGAGGTCTGTCCCGGGGTTACCGTCCCGGACCCAACCACCAATGATGCTGCCCAGTAACCAGTGTAACACCCGGCTGCCCCATTATCATACCACATGCTTTTCTCTTCCGGGCTCATCTCATTTTAAACCAGTTTCACATGTTCTACCGTAAGCTTATGTCCATCCAGGGGAGAACGTCTCAGACGCTGGGCAGATACACCCAGAACAGGGCAACCAATCTTTCACTGGGCACACTTACTCGCACAGACATACTCAATATGGGGCAATTTAGAGTATTCAATTCACCTTGAATATATATTTTTTTGGACTGCGAAAGGAAATCAAAGAACCCGGCGGAAACCTACGCGGACACGGGGAGAACATTCAAACTCAACCCAGATTGGGATTCGAACCTGGATCCCCAGTGCTGAGAGGAGAACATGCTAAACCACTAAGCCGGCGTGCCGCCCTCTAATCACCGAACATGCTGCATGATGTCGAATAGAACGTAGAGTTAAATCGTTTACCGTCGTTGACATGTGCTCGCTGCTGGTCGTAATTAGAAGGTTTTGTTAGATTTGAATTAATTGTTTTTTAGATCGTCTCCACTCTTGGGTTTTGCGGCGCGCGGAGTTTGCTGGTTTCCATGGTGCTCATGACGCCGCCTCTTTCACGCGCGTGCGCACCGCCCCATGACTCCGAGTCAACGAATCAGTAAAGATGATTCGACTCATAACGCAATTCCGCTCTCTATCATGATTTATTAACGTCTTAAAACATTTAGAGCATTAATACATTACAGGCATAATTATATGAACATATATAAACATATATAAACTCATATAAACATATATACTCATATATACTCATATATACATATTATATATATATATATATATATATATATATATATATATATATATATATATATATATATATATATATATATATATAAAAACTCTGGTTTAGTGGTTGGCATGTTCTCCTCTCAGCGCTGGGGATTCCCGGTTCGAATCCCCATCTGGGTGGAGTTTGCATGTTCTCCCTGTGTCCGCGTGGGTTTCCTCCGGGTTCTCCGGTTTCCTCCCACAGTCCAAAAACATGGATCAAGGTCAATTGAATTCTCAAAATTGCCCCATATAGAGTGTGTGTGTGAGTACAGTGATAGATTGGCATCCTGTCCTGGGTGTATCTGCCAAGCGCCCGAGACGTTCTCCCCTGGATGGGCATGGGGAACCCCACCGCGACCCTAATAGTGGATAAAGCGGGAGATAATGAATGAAAGAATGCATTCATATAACAAGTGCCCAATGTTTATCACGCTATTCCACTCTAATGAGAAAGAGTTGATATATATATAAATATTTGGGGTTTGAAGGGATTCCTGGTTTGGGTGGAGTTTTCTCCCCGTGTCCGCGTGGGTTTCCTCCCACAGACCAAAAACATGGATCAAGGTCAATTGAGTTCTCCAAATTGCCCCATATAGAGTGTGTCTGTGTGAGTGAGTGTGTGCCCAGTGACAGATTGCCCCCTTGTCCGGGGTGTATCTGCCCAGCGCCCGAAACGTTCTCCCCTGGATGAGCATGGGGAACACCCCCCCCCCGACCCTAAAAGAGGATAAAGCGAAAGATAATGAATGAATGAATATATAAAAATATCATGGAAAACTTGGTTAATTTCCATAATTGCATTCAAAAAGTTAAATTTTCAGAGGTTATTAATTCAAGGCCACAATTTAAACCATCCATCTATTATCTTCCGCTTTATCTTCTACTAGGGTCGAGGTGGGGGGGGTTCCCCATGCCCATACACTTCGGGCGCTGGGCAGATACACCCAGGACAGGACATCCAATCTATCACTGTATTCTCACACACACTCTATATGGGGCAATTTGGAGCATTCAATTGACCTTGATCCATGTTTTTGGACTGTGGGAGGAAACCGGAGAACCCGGAGGAAACCCACACGGACACGGGGAGAATATACAAACTCCACCCAGATTGGGATTGGAAAATAAAATATTGGGTAAATATAAAAAATCGCGCTGATTAATCCTTTGTGCGCGTTTTAGGTTAAAAACCCGACATGCTGGATCTGTCAGGAGAATCAGATAGTGAACCGCCTGGAGTCGACACTTAGTGAAAGAAATAGATCCGGAGGAGCCGACTCCGCGTTCGGTGCGCGCGGGTGTAGTTGGTCGTGTCGCGTCGTGAGGAAACGGCGGCGCGTTTTAACGGAGAGGTAACGACTTTAATTACTGCAACAAATAACGACTAATAACCGCGTTTAACGTTCAAAACGGAGACGGCTGGTAGAGTTGAGACCAACGCGTTAGCATTTGCCTCACACTCACACACACACACACACACACACACTCACACACGCGCGCCGCTCTTTGTTCGGACAGACCCCGGCTCAGGTTCACGGCGGCGGTCGGGCTGTAGAACCTCAGAGCGTGACCCACAGGAAGCCCGGTTTATGTTCTGGATGAATGTTCTGTCTCTGCGGTTGAATGTAGGTTTTAAAGTCTCGGTTCGGTTCGTTAAAGCGGCTCCGGATCGACGGCACGGCAAATGGCGTGACTGCCGTGTTCTGCGGGTTCACCTTTAACCTTTAATCTAACCGACCGATGCCTCATTCATCACTCATTCATCACTCATTCATTCATCACTCCATCAGCACAGATTAGAACACCAACACTGATTTAAAGGAAGTACCACATTATTACAGTACAGGCGTGACATCACTGTATTGTTATTATAGTACAGGTGTGACATCACTTTACTAATCTTATAGTACAGGTGTGACATCACTATTGTTATTATAGTACAGGTGTAACATCACCGTATTATTATATTATTATTATAGTACAGGTGTAAAATAACTTATTATTATTGTAGTACAGGTGTGACATCACTGTATTGTTATTATAGTACAGGTGTGATATCACGTTACCATTATTATAGTACAGGTGTGACATCACTGTTATTATTATTATTATTATTATTATAGTACAGGTGTAAAATCATTGTATTATATTATTATTATTATTATTATTATAGTACAGGTGTGATATCACTGTATTGTTTTTTTATTGTGCAGGTGTAATATCGTATTATTATTATTATTATTATTATTATAGTGCAGATGGAAAACCACTTTATTATTGAAATTATTAATATTATAGTACAGATGTAACATTACTGTACAATTATTATTATAGTACAGGTGTGACATCCCAGTATTGTTATTATTGTACAGGTGTAACATCACTGTATTATTATTATTATTGTTATTATCGTACAGGTGTAGCATCGCTGTATTATTATTATTGTTATTGTACAGGTGTAGCATCGCTGTATTATTGTTATTATAGTACAGGTGTAGCATTGCTGTATTATTATAGTACAGGTGTAACATCTCTTATTACAGTACAGGTGTTACATCTCTGTATTTATTATTATTATTATTATTATTATATTACAGGTGTAACATCATTGCATTATTATTAATATAGTACAGGTGTAACGTTATTGAATTACTAAATATCCATGTTTATGTGTGTTTGTGTGTTCTGCGTACATTTAATGTTTTATGTGTGTTTTTGACACATTTCTCCTCTGCAGTGATAAAGTGATGTAATGAAGATAAAGTCCTGGTTCCTGTAACCGTGACGACCTCCTCCCTCACGACACTGCGTTTCTACGATGTGACCCTCCACTGACGTGCACCCCAGTCCCGGCGCCCCCGCCCTCACCGCTCAATCCTGCACTATGGAGCGGGTGTGGTTTGCGATGTGCGTCCTCGGCGCGGCCACGGCGATCAACGTGGACCCGGCAGGCAGCCACAGCACCTTCAGCTGTGAGCCCATCACCCTCCGGATGTGCCAGGGTCTCACCTACAACATCACCTTCATGCCCAACCTCCTGAACCACTACGACCAGCAGACGGCCGCCCTCGCCATGGAGGTACAGCCCCGCCCTGCTTCATTACATCTGTCTGTCGGTGTGTGTGTGTGTCTGCACTGTGATGGACTGCTCTAGCACCCCCTACTCCACAAAAAGTGAATGAGTAATCTGATTACCTGATGGATTTAATGATTTACAGCAGGACTGTGATGCTGTATTCATTCATTATCTTCCGCTTTATCCTCTATTAGGGTCATGGTGGGGTTCCCCATGCCCACCCAGGGGAGATCGTTTCGGGCGCTGGGCAGATGCACCCAGGACAGGCCGCCAATCTATCGCTGGGCACACACTCACTCACACAGACACACACACACACACACTCTATATGGGGAAATTTGGAGAACTCAATTGACTTGATCCATGTTTTTGGACTGTGGGAGGAAACTGGTGACCCCGGAGGAAACCCACGCAGGCATAGGGAGAACATGGAAACTCCACCCAGATGGGGATTCGTACCGGGAATCCCTAGCGCTGAGAGGAGAACATGCCAAGCACTAAGCCACCATTCCGCCTGATGCTGTACTGTCTAATTAAATACCTAATTATTATTAATGATCTTCTTCTTCTTATTATTTTATAGTTCCGTATTTTATTCTGTTAAATCGTATCAGCATCTTTTCCTTCTCTTAAGATTCCCAGCCGTCTCCTCCCGCCCTCCCCCCGCTAAAATACACCAGCGCCGTTGCTACGGAAACAAGTCGCCGTTGTCTTAGAACAATAGACGCCCAGCTTTTTATTCTCCCTGTGGGATGCCCCTCCCCACGGCGCCCTTTAACCTCCGTCCATGGAGACACCAGGCTCTTAGTGGCTATCTGGTTACCATGACGGCATGGTGTTGGTGATGGATTCTCATGTTCACAAAGGGATGGAGTAAATAAGTGCCGCAGGAATCCTGACAGAACACGAAACTCAGCCTCCTGTTTGCGTTGATAGCGTTCACACTCCGCTACATGGCGTTTAGTACATACTTAATAAATTAAGTTAATTGGGGTGAAGGCGGCACGGTGACTTAGTGGTTTAGCATGTTCTCCTCTCAGCACTAGGGATTCCCGGTTTGAAACCCAATCTGGGTGGAGTTTCCATGTTCTCCCAGTGTCCGCTTGGGTTTCCTCCGGGTTCTCCGGTTTCCTCCCACAGTCCAAAAACATGGATTCAAGTCAATTGAGTTCTCCAAATTGCCCCATATAGAGTGTGTGTGTGAATGTGTGCCCAGCGATAGATTGCCCCCCTGTCCTGGTTGTATCTGCCCAGCGCCCGAAACGTTCTCCCCTGGATGGGCATGGGGAACCCCACCGCGACCCTAACAGAGGATAAAGCGGAAGATAATGAATGTAATGAATGAATAATTGGAGTGAATCATATATTGAGCCAGAATCATGACTCAGTGAATCAGTCTGTAGTACCCGATCGCTTTTGACGAGGTGTATCTTGCTAAGGGTTGCATGGGGTGGGGATGTAATGTGGGAGGAAACCGAAGCTCCTGGAGGACACCCATGTAGATGTGGGGAGAACATGCAAAATACACGCTGTGTGTATTTTAATGGATATTATTGAAGCAGAATAGTTTGGGGACTTAAATTTTGGTTGTCCATATACTTCAGAACATGAGCCTCATGCTGAATGTAGAGTGTGTGTGTGTGTGTGTGTGTTGTGTGTGTGTGTGTGTGTGTGCGTGTAGAACAAAAAGGGGAAGAGCTCTGAGCACGGAGACTCCTCATTCTGTCCATCACACTGTGAGTAACGCGACATGATGGAACAGTAAAAATAGAGCTTTTACCTCCGCTCACATCGGAACAGTTCCACATCACTGAGTGATTGCACTTACACACACATACACACACACACACACACACACACATACCCTTATTACCCCTGAGGGCAATAATGGTAAATGTAGACCCAACAACAACAGACAATAGTAAAATATTCATCCATCCATCCATTATCTTCCACATAATCCTCTACTAGGGGGGGGGGGGGCTCCCCCATGCCCATGCCCATCCAGGGGAGAAGATTTCGGGCGCTGGGCAGATACACCCAGGACAGGACGCCAATCTATCCCACACACTCACTCACAAAGACACACTATATGGGGCAATTTAGAGCATTCAATTCACCTTGAATCCATGTTTTTGGACTGTGGGAGGAATGTACTCGGGGAGAACATGCAAACCACCCAGATTGAGATCCAAACCTGAGAGGCGAACATGCCAACCGCTAAGCCACCGTGGTGCCCTAGTATAATATTATAAAACTTAATACAAAAGACCTCCCTGAGCCACTAGAGGGAGCCCCTGTACAACGAGCACCTGCTGAAGCCGTAAGGAGTGAATGCTTACTGCACCCCCCCCCCCCACCCTTTACTTTATTGGTAAACTGCGTGTCCCGTGAGGCTTTGCCGCCAGCAGGTGGCAGCACACTGGCCATACGTTTTATATAGCTTTATATCAATGGAATATCAATTTATATCAGAGTGTACATTGTAAATTTTCTGTTACTGACGCTTTTTGTTTGTTGTGTTTTTTTTGTTTTTTTTGTTTTTTTTTCTCCTCCGGAAGCCTTTCCATCCCATAGTGAACCTGGAGTGTTCAGCGGACCTGCGGCCGTTCCTGTGCGCACTGTACACGCCGGTGTGCACCCAGTACGGCCGTGTCACGCTGCCCTGCCGGCGCCTCTGCCAGCGTGCCAGGAGCGACTGCTACAAACTCATGGACATCTTCGGATTAACCTGGCCCGAAGAAATGACCTGCAGCCGGTACGGACGTATTTTGATTATACTAATAATAATAATGATTGTTAAATAAATTGGGCAGCATGGTGGCTTAGTGGTTTAGCATGTTCTCCTCTCAGCGCTAGGGATTCCCGGTTCGAATCCCAATCTGGGAGGAGTTTCCATATTCTTCCCTGTGTCCGTGTGGGTTTCCTCTGGGTTCTCCGGTTTCCTCCCGCAGTCCAAAAACATGGATCAAGGTCAATTGAGTTCTCCAAATTGCCCCATATAGAGTGTGTGTGTGTGTGAGTGAGTGTGTATACAGTGATAGATTGGGTGTCCTGTCCTGGGTGTATCTGCCCAGCGCCCGAAACGTTCTCCCCTGGATGGGCATGGGGAACCCCCCCCCCCCCAATTTTAAGTTGCGCTGACCTGCAGGGGGACACGCCTACAGAGGGGGGGGTACTAACCTGTCTGACAGTTTATACAGCATCTCTGATCAAAGTTTTTTTTAAAGCTTACATGTAGATATTATGATTGTGGAATTAGATTAGTATATCTGTAGGTGTTTTTATCAATGAGCTCAGGTTATTGTGTGTGTGTGTCTGTTTGTCTGTGTGTTGTGCTCGGCTCTTCTTCGTTAATGTTGTAATTAGTGTATCTGGCGTCAGGTTGCTGTGATTTTCTGAGTCGTTCAGCTCCATTTCTCAGATCTCTGAAGTTTATTTTTTGGGTGGAGGAGTTTTGTGGAGTGAAGTTTCGTTTCCATTAACCGCCGCCATCTTTACATGAACACTAAATCTCAGAGTTCAGACACAACTCTCTTACCTGAACTGATCTGAGGACAGTCTGCAGAGCGTTCGGTCACCTGAGCTTCGTCTGAACACAGTTCCTTTAGTTTTATCGCCATGACGACCTCCACTCTGAACGTACCTTCCGTTACACTCTGTGGACAGCAGAGGATTTATAAAACCTCCAGAATTAAGTTTAATTTGTGGTTTGGACGGAATGCAGGGGTTTGATTCTCCCCACAAGAGGCTTCTGCAGACTTTTAGGACGGCCAATAGCTACTCTCCTTACTGAGCAGTTGGGAGCACTGACGGAGAGGGGCAGGGAGAGGGAGGAGTGTGGAAGAGGGGCAGGGAGAGGAGTTTGGAGGACAGGGGCAGGGAGAGGTGCAGGCAAAGGGGCGTGGGGAGAGGAGTTTGGAGGCAATGAGCAGGGAGAGGGGCGGAGAGAGGAGTGTGTAGGAAAGGGGCAGGTAAAGGGCGTGGAGAGAGGAGTATGAAGGAAAGGTGCAGGGAGGGGGTAGGTAAAGGGGCGGAGAGAGGAGTATGGAGGAGAGGAGTAGGTAAAGGGGGCGAAAAGAGGCATATGTAGGAAAGGTGCAGGGAGGGGGGAGGTAAAGGGAGTGGGGATAGGAGTATGGAGGAAAGGGGTAGGGAGAACTGTAGGTAAAGGGGGCAGAGAGAGGAGTGTGGAGGAAAGGGGCAGGTAAAGGGGGCGGAGAGAGGAGTATGTAGGAAAGGTGCAGGGAGGGGGTAGGTAAAGGGGGCGGAGAGAGGAGTATGGAGGAGAGGGGTAGGTAAAGGGGGCGAAGAGAGGAGTATGTAGGAAAGGTGCAGGGAGGGGGTAGGTAAAGGGGGTGGGGATAGGAGTATGGAGGAAAGGGGTAGGGAGAACGGTAGGTAAAGGGGGCAGAGAGAGGAGTGTGGAGGAAAGGGGCAGGTAAAGGGGGCGGAGAGAGGAGTATGTAGGAAAGGTGCAGGGAGGGGGTAGGTAAAGGAGGCGGAGAGAGGAGTATGGAGGAGAGGGGTAGGTAAAGGGGGTGAAGAGAGGAGTATGTAGGAAAGGTGCAGGGAGGGGGTAGGTAAAGGGGCAGAGAGAGGAGTATGTAGGAAATGGGTCGGAGAGAGGAGTATGTAGGAAAGGTGCAGGGAGGGGGTAGGTAAAGGGAGCGGAGAGAGGAGTATGGAGGAGAGGGGTAGGTAAAGGTGGCGAAGAGAGGCGTATGTAGGAAAGGGCAGGGAGAGGGGTAGGTGAAAGGGATGGGAAAAGGAGTGTGGAGGAGAGGAGTATGTAGGAAAGGTGCAGGGAGGGGGTAGGTAAAGGGTCGGAGAGAGGCGTATATAGGAAAGGGCAGGGAGAGGGGTAGGTGAAGGGGGTGGGGAAAGGATTGTGGAGGTAAGGAGCAGGGAGAGGGGTAGGTAAAGGGGACGGGGAGAGTATGGAGGCAAGATGTAGGGAGAGGGGCAGGGAGATGATAATGTTCCATCAAACATGTATGTTCTATCTTGGTTCCATTTGATGATGGCTGACGTTCCGTTCAGGTTCCCCGACTGTGATGAGGAGTACCCTCGCACCGTGGACCTGCTGCCGAGCGTCAACACCACCCAGGACCCGTCCGTGTCCGTGCAGCGGGATTACGGCTTCTGGTGCCCGCGCGAGCTGAAGGTGGACCCCGAGCTCGGCTACTCGTTCCTGGGCGTGCGCGATTGCTCCGCCCCCTGCCCCAACATGTACTTCAGCCGGGGCGAGCTGGTGGCCGGGCGCTACCTGCTGGGCGCCGTGTCCGTGGTCTGTCTGTCGGCGACCCTGTTCACCTTCCTGACCTTCCTGATCGACCTGCGGCGTTTCCGTTACCCGGAACGGCCTATCGTCTTCTACGCCGTGTGCTACATGATGGTCTCGCTGGTCTTCTTCCTGGGCTTCCTGCTGGAAGAGCGCGTGGCCTGCAACGCCGCCTCCCCGGGCCTTTTCCGGGCCGCCACCGTCACGCAGGGGTCCCACAATAAAGTCTGCACGCTCCTCTTCATGGCCCTTTACTTCTTCACCGTGGCCGGCAGCGCCTGGTGGGTGGTGCTCACGGTCACCTGGTTCCTGGCCGCCGTTCCCAAATGGGGCAGCGAAGCCATCGAGAAGAAGGCCTTACTGTTCCACGCCGTGGCTTGGGGCGTGCCCGGAACCCTCACCGTGACTCTGATGGCACTGAACCGGGTGGAGGGCGACGGCGTGACCGGCGTCTGCTTCGTGGGCCTTTACGACCTCACCGCCCTGCGCTGGTTCCTCCTGGTCCCGCTGGCCCTGGCGGTCACGGTGGGTGTGGTTCTGCTCCTGGCCGGCATCGTCGCGCTGAACCGCGTGCGCATGGAGATCCCGCTGGACAAGGAGAACCAGGACAAGCTGGTGAAGTTCATGATCCGGATCGGCGTCTTCTCCGTGCTCTACCTGGTTCCGTTGCTGACGGTGATCTGCTGCTACGTGTACGAGCAGAGCCTCAGGCCCACGTGGGAGAGAACGTGGGTGCAGGAGCGATGCAGGAGCTACCACATCCCCTGTCCCCTCACGGTACGAGGTTCCCTTTTCAGGGTTCCCATCCCGCGCATGCGGCCTAGCTGTCGCCGCTTGCAACGCCGGGGTTCCCCACTAGGTCTCACCGATGAGTCTGAGCTGAGAATCCCGGCGGATGAACGTTCTCCTGTTTATAGGTGGAAGCGAGCGGGAGGCCGAACGTCGCCTGGTTCCTCGTCAAGTACGTGATGATGCTGGTGGTGGGGGTTCCGTCTGTGTTCTGGGTGAGCAGCAAGAAGACCTGCTACGAGTGGCTCAGCTTCTTCCACAACCGCCGCAAGAAAGAGTGAGTCCCCTTAACCGCCGTCCCCTTACACACCGCCCCATTAACCGCCGTCCCCTTACACACTGTGCCCTTACACACTGTGCCCTTACACACTGTCCCCTTTACCGCCGTCCCCTTACACACTGTGCCCTTACACACTGTCCCCTTTACCGCCGTCCCCTTACACGCCGTCCCCTCAACCGCCGTCCCCTTAACCGTCGTGCCCTTACACACTGTCCCCTCAACCGCCGTGCCCTTACACACTGTCCCCTTAACCGCCGTCCCCTCAACCGCCATCCCCTTACACACTGTCCCCTTAAAACACTGTCCCCTTAAAATACTGTCCCCTACACACTGCGGCCTTGCACACTGTCTCCTCACTGTCCCCTACACACTAAACTACTGAATGCTTATACACTGTCCCCTCATACACTGCGCCCTTACACACTGTCCCCTTAACCACCGTCCCCTTACATACTGTCCCCTTAAAACATTGTCCCACTACACACTGCGGCCTTGCACACTGTCTCCTCACTGTCCCCCTACACACTAAACCCCTGAATGCTTACACACTGTCCACTCATACACTGTGCCCTGACACACGGTCCCTCTTAACCGCTGTCCCCTTAAAACACTGTCCCCCTACACACTGCGGCCTTGCACACGGTCTCCTCACTGTCCTCCTACACACTAAACCCCTGAATGCTTACACACTGTCCACTCATACACTACGCCCTTGCACACTGTCCCCTTAACCGCTGTTCCCTTAACCGCTGTCCCCTTACTTGCTGTCCCCCTACACACTATCCCCTTATACACTGTCCCCTTACATACTGCACCCTTGAAAACTGTCCCCTCACTGTCCCACTACAAAATCCTTGAATGCTGTCCCCTTAAACTTCACCCTTTAACACTGTCCCATTACACGCTGTCCCCTTACACGCTAAACCCTTAAACTCTGCACCCTTAAAACCCTGTCCCCTTAAACTCTTCACCCTTAAACACTGCACCCTTGCACACTAAAACCTTACAGTTGTGATCAAATTTATTCAACCCCCAATGCTGCGAAGGGTTTTATGGAATTCAGTGCACATTTGTAATTGTGTTCATAATGAAATCTTACAAGGACTTGTTAAAGAACTAAATGCAACTAAGATAGCATCAATTGTTTTTGTCATAAAGTATTAAATGGCCTTTTTGTGATTTCTTCATTGACACAATTATTCAACCCCTTTACAACTACCACTCATAAGAACAGAGGTTCATTCCAGTGTTTTCAATCAGGTATTGAAAACACCTGTGGATGTCAACGAGCAGCAATCAAGCATGATAAGCACCAATTAGGCAGATTTAAAAGGACTGTGATACTCAGCTCCTTCTAGACATCTACTGGTGTGTTTACAAGCATGGTGAAGGCAAGAGAATGGTCCCAGAAGACAAGAGAAGAGGTTATTGCTCTTCACAAGAATGGCAATGGATCTAAAAAGATTGCGAAGTTGTTAAATATTCCAAGAGACACTATCGGAAGTATCATTCGCAAGTTCAAGTTAAAGGGCACAGTGGAAACGTTACCTGGTCGTGGCAGAAAGAAGATCCTGACCGCGACTGCTGTGCGCTACCTGAAGCGTAATGTGGAGAAAAATCCCCGCGTGACTGCTAAGGAACTGAAAAAAGACCTGTCAGATGTGGGCACTGAAGTTTCAGCTCAGACAATAAGGCGCGCACTGCATAACGAAGACCTCCATGCCAGAACTCCCAGGCGCACCCCCTTGCTGACTCCAAAGAACAAGAAAAGTCGACTGCAGTATGCCAAAAGTCATGTGGACAAGCCACAAAGGTTTTGGGACAGTGTACTGTGGTCAGATGAAACTAAATTAGAACTGTTTGGGACAATGGACCAGCGCTATGTTTGGAGGAGGAAGAACCAGGCTTATGAACAAAAGAACACCTTGCCTACTGTGAAGCATGGCGGGGGGTCAATTATGCTTTGGGGCTGTTTTGCTTCTAATGGTACAGGAAAGCTTCAACGTGTGCAGGGTACCATGAATTCCCTTCAGTACCAGGAGATCTTGGAGGAAAATGTGATGGAGTCAGTCACAAACCTGCGGCTTGGGAGACGTTGGACCTTCCAACAGGACAATGATCCGAAGCACACATCCAAGTCCACTAGAGCATGGTTGAACATGAAAGGCTGGAACATTCTAGAGTGGCCATCGCAATCACCAGACTTAAATCCAATTGAGAACCTCTGGTGGGACCTAAAGAAGGCAGTTGCAGTGCGCAAGCCTAAGAATGTGACTGAACTGGAGGCTTTTGCTCATGAAGAATGGGCTAAGATACCCATAGGTCGCTTCAAGACACTTGTGTCAAGCTATGCTTCACGCTTGAAAGCTGTCATAACTGGAAAAGGATGTTGTACTAAGTACTAAAAAATAATGTCACTAGGGGGTTGAATAAAACTGATAATGATGTGAGCACAGTAAAGACATTTGTGGTTATTCCATCATAAATATTATGTTATATTTGTCTAATTTATAAGTGCCTCTTTGATATAATTGTAAATAAGATGACTGAAATGATCCAAATCAATGTCAAACTGGCCAAAACACTTTATTTCAGTGGGGGTTGAATAAATTTGATCACAACTGTAAATGCTGTCCCCTTACAAACTGCACCCTCAAACACTAAATCCTTAAACACTGTCCTCTTACACACTAAACCCTTGAATGTAGTCCTCCAATACACTGCACCCTTACACACTAAACCCTTAAACGTTGCACTCTTAAACACTGTCCCCTTACACAATAAACCCTTAAATGCTGTCTCCTTATACACTGCACCCTTAAACACTTTCCCCTAACATACTGTCCCCTTACACGCTGCACACTTAAACGCTGCACCCTTAAACTCTACACACACAACTTCAACACTGCACCCATGTGATCAGAGTATTTACGTCGATTGCCCCCCCCCCCCCCCCCCCCTCTCCCCTCCACAGGGAGGTGAACGACAGTAAGCCGGTTCTGCCGGAGCCCGACTTCACCCACCTCCTGCTGCGGGAGCCCGGCGTGCCCGTGGTGCGTCACTCCCGCGGCACTTCCACACAGGGCACCTCCACCCACGCCTCCTCCACCCACCTCGCCATGCTGGACGAGGCCCACAGCGACAGCCACAGCCCCCCGAGCAGCGGGCACAGCAAGGCCAGCAGCTTCCACAGCGACCTCCAGCGGGAGTGCCACGAGAGGTCAGTCTCTGTGCACTTTAACATGTTCTCCTCCACACACCCAGCTCCACCCTGACAGAATGACCACGCGGGGGTGTATTCAACGTTTTTTTTTTATTATCATAATAACAATAATAACAATAATAATGCGTTGTGAGTAGGTGTCTACATACTTTTGGACACGCGTCCCTATGCACCTGAAAACTTTACACTAATTGCTCGTTTGTTTTTAATAGCTGTTGTTTAATGATGTCATAATTCTGCGACGCTGTCACCGTGTTGATTGACAGGTACGACCTCGAGGACCCCGAACTGATGCGGCGCCTCCAGCAGCTGCAGCACAGCAGCAGCAGCATCATCCACCCAGACGTCCCGTCGCAGCAGCCGGATGCGCAGTCGCAGCTGAGCGGCAAGTTCCGCACGCTCCAGTGCGCCACCGGTAACGGTATCCGCGCCGCCCTCGAGGAGGGTGGAGAACACACCCCCACCGGTTACTGTGCGTAGTCGCCAGCGCCACCACCCGGACCGCGCTCGGACCCTCTGGAGCTTTAGGAGTGTGACGTCACGGCCCGAGGGTCCCGAGACTATGCGCAGGACCCCTGACCCTGAACCCTCCGGGGGGCGCCGCATCACCCGTATGACCCCCAATCGTAAAGTGAGGACGCGTGTGAGGACCCCAGTAGACGTCCCGTTCGTTAGCACTAACCTGTAGAACCTGTAGATGTCCTTTGATGATCTGCTGATTAAACCGAACACCTGACTCCTCTGTCGTCTTGTCCCCGTCAGGACCCGTGGTCACATGACCGCCGGGGTCACGCGGTCCCACTGCTGAACTACAGATCAGTAAAATAAAACTCGAGGTTCCAATTCGCTCCTCGCCCTCGGGGCGTGAGGTCGGTTCCCGTGAATCATTTACTGTTTGATTCAGTTTGGGGAATCACTGAGTCCTTCACATGTTGTGACCCGTTCTTGGGGCGTGTCATTCGGTCCCGTCGCCGCAGGGGTACGAACTGGACCCCTATGTATGGTGCAGGGAGGAGGGGGGGAGGGCAACAGTGGGGGTTCAACGACGGAAGACCAAAGGGGGCTAATGAACGTTTGTAAGATTTATTAAAATAAACATATAGAACGCAAAGTCTCTAGCACCCCCCCCACACCCCCAGCAGCTCCATAATTGAGAATAGTTACCCCCCAAGTGTCCCAGTGAGTGGGAGCAGTTACCTCTGGGTATCCCCATGTTTGAGGATGATGGTTTTCAGACGTCCATGTGTTTGGGGGGTAGTTACCCTGTGCACCCCTCCCCCTCAGGCTTCCTAGAGCTTAATTGCCATCGGGCATCCCAGTGACAGGGGGAAGTTACCCCCAGATGCCCTCATGCTTGAGGATAATCGCCCCTGGAAGTTTCAGTGCTTGGAGACTATTGTTCCCTGAAGTCCACGTGCAAGGGGCAGCTTCTTCCAGGCATCCCCAAGCGTCCCCATGCTTGACAATAATTGCCCCGGAACATGTTTCAGGTTTGCAGCTGCTGTAGATGGACAAGTCACAATACCCCTTCTCCACCAGGGGGATGATATCTGTGACTCTCAGTTCAGTGTGAGGTTCAGCGTGAGGTTCCCAGGTGAGGTTCAGCGTGAGGATCTCAGGTGAGGTTCAGCGTGAGGATCTCAGGTGAGGTTCAGCGTGAGGTTCCCAGGTGAGGTTCAGCGTGAGGATCTCAGGTGAGGTTCAGCGTGAGGATCTCAGGTGAGGTTCCCAGGTGAGGTTCAGCGTGAGGATCTCAGGTGAGGTTCAGCGTGAGGATCTCAGGTGAGGTTCAGTGTGAGGATCTCAGGTGAGGTTCCCAGGTGAGGTTCAGCGTGAGGATCTCAGGTGAGGTTCAGCGTGAGGATCTCAGGTGAGGTTCAGTGTGAGGATCTCAGGTGAGGTTTCCTGGTGAGGTTCAGTGTGAGGATCTCAGGTGAGGTTCCCAGGTGAGGTTCAGTGTGAGGATCTCAGGTGAGGTTCCCAGGTGAGGTTCAGCGTGAGGATCTCAGGTGAGGTTCCCAGGTGAGGTTCAGCGTGAGGATCTCAGGTGAGGTTCCCAGGTGAGGTTCAGCGTGAGGATCTCGGGTGAGGTTCAGCGTGAGGATCTCAGGTGAGGTTCCCAGGTGAGGTTCAGCGTGAGGTTCCCAGGTGAGATTCAGCGTGAGGATCTCAGGTGAGGTTCAGCGTGAGGATCTCGGGTGAGGTTCAGCGTGAGGTTCCCAGGTGAGGTTCATGACCCCTAAAGCCCGACTCTGATATCTGATTATATTTATTGTGCAGCAGAAGCTCCGCCTCCGTCCGAACCTCGTTGAGGTGTAGCGTCCGTTCACGTTCTCGCGTGTGATTCTCGAGAACCAACTGACGGAAGATTTGAGACATGAATTAAAATGAACTCGGTTTAAAAAGCATTGGCGCGAGAACGTAAAGATTCAGTAAAGACTCAGAGCGTCTGTAAAACGTTGCAGATTAGTTTCCGTTAAACCTTTAAACCTACTGACAGCAGCCTCCTCACAGTGGAGGAAGGGGGCGTGGCCTGAGTACACTGTAGCGACGCTGTAGCCAAAATGAGTGATGTCCATGAGTCTGTGCAGTGATGACTCCGTCAGGGGACTGGAAGATCTAAGGCAGGTGGGGGGGGGGGAGAGTAGGCTGGGGGCGGGGCCACAATCCTTACAGCAGGTGGAGGGAGGGGGTGTGGTCTCCGGTTCCCTCCATCATGTGTCCCAGCCCATGCGGTCGGTGCTCTCCAGCGAGAGAGACTTGGTCTTGTGGGGGGAGGCAGGACTTGGCGGGCTGCTGAAGGTGGAGCTGGTGGAGGCAGTAGAGTGACGCGGGGAGTCTGAGTCCTGGAACAGAAAGACACATGGAGGAGTCCTGTTCTGAACGATGATGACGTTCTAAAAGTAATGGACGTAACGCAGCGACTGTCCCACGTGAGTCAGAGTGACCTCAAGAGTGTGTCAGAGTGACCTCAAGAGTGAGTCAGAGTGACCGCAGAGTGAGTCAGAGTGACCGCAGAGTGACCGCAGAGTGACCTCAAGTGTGAGTCAGAGTGACCTCAGAATCAGTGACCAAGAATGAGTCAGAGTGACCTCAAGAGTGAGTCAGAGTGAATGTTGAGTGAGTCAGAGTGACCTCAGAGTAACCGCAGAGTGAGTCAGAGTGACCTCAGTGTGTCTCAGACTCTGATGCTTTGATTAGTCCTGCCCTGAGTCAGAGTGACATCAAGACTTAACACGACTGAGTCAAAGAAACCTGAAGATTAGGGGAAATAAACTGACTCTAAGGACTCATCCCTGATGTTGCTATGACTCCATCAAGACTCATCCCTGATGTTGCTATGACTCAGTCGTGACTCATCCCTGATGTTGCTATGACTGTTGGGACTCAACCCTGCTGTTGCTATGGCTCCATCAGGACTCATCCCTGATGTTGCTATGACTTTCAGGACTCATCCCTGAAAGTGCTATGACTCAGTTAAGACTCATCCCTGATGTTGCCATGACTCAGTCAGGACTCATCCCTGATGTTGGTATGACTCAGTCAGGACTCATCCCCGATGTTGCTATGACTCTGTCAGGACTCATCCCCGATGTTGCGATGACTGTCAGGACTCATCCCTGAAAGTGCTATGACTCTGTCAGGACTCATCCCTGAAAGTGCTATGACTCAGTTAGGACTCATCCCCGATGTTGCTATGACTCAGTCGTGACTCAGTCTTGATGTTGCTATGACTGTCATGTGTCGGGGGTTGAAGGTGAGGGGGCAGGAGCACCTCCTCTGTGGTGTACTTACCTTCATCTTACTGAGCAGGGTCCGCAGGGCGCGCTTCAGATCGGGGGTCTTCTCAGGGGGAGAGGCGGCCTGCCACTGCGGAGGGGGGGAGGGGCCAGTGAGTCCAAAGCTAATTTTATTATAACTGTAATAGCATGGAGGACGTTGGGGGGGGGGGGCATTTGTACTTCTCTGAGGGAACCGAGTCAGTGCTTTAGGGATGAGTGGAGCTCATGGGTCTCACCTCGCGGTCGATCTGCAACATCAGGGTGTCCGCTGAATCTGCCCCTCCACCTGAGGACAGCGAGCTCTCGGATGGAGA
>JAFMOC010000276.1:227500-232500 GCA_019802505.1 Corydoras sp. C115
TATAATGGTGGATGTGGTTATATACAGGTGGATGTGGTTGTACACAGGTGGATGTGGTTGTATACAGGTGGATGTGGTTATATACAGGTGGATGTGGTTATATACAGGTGGATGTGGTTATATACAGGTGGATGTGGTTGTATACAGGTGGATGTGGTTGTATACAGGTGGATGTGGGTGTATACAGGTGGATGTGGTTGTATACAGGTGGATGTGGTTATATACAGGTGGATGTGGTTATATACAGGTGGATGTGGTTATATACAGGTGGATGTGGTTGTATACAGGTGGATGTGGGTGTATACAGGTGGATGTGGTTGTATACAGGTGGATGTGGTTGTATACAGGTGGATGTCGTTATATACAGGTGGATGTGGTTGTATACAGGTGGATGTGGTTGTATACAGGTGGATGTGGTTATATACAGGTGGATGTGGTTATACACAGGTGGATGTGGGTGTATACTGGTGGATGTGGTTATATACAGGTGGATGTGTTTATATACAGGTGGATGTGGTTATATACAGGTGGATGTGGTTATATACAGGTGGATGTGGTTATATACAGGTGGATGTGGTTGTATACAGGTGGATGTGGTTATATACAGGTGGATGTGGTTATATACAGGTGGATGTGTTTATATACAGGTGGATGTGGTTATATACAGGTGGATGTGGTTATATACAGGTGGATGTGGTTGTATACAGGTGGATGTGGTTGTATACAGGTGGATGTGGTTGTATACAGGTGGATGTGGGTGTATACAGGTGGATGTGGTTATATACAGGTGGATGTGGTTATATACAGGTGGATGTGGGTGTATACAGGTGGATGTCGTTATATACAGGTGGATGTGGTTGTATACAGGTGGATGTGGTTATACACAGGTGGATGTGGTTATACACAGGTGGATGTGGGTGTATACTGGTGGATGTGGTTGTATACAGGTGGATGTGGTTGTATACAGGTGGATGTGATTATATACAGGTGGATGTGGTTATATACTGGTGGATGTGGTTATATACAGGTGGATGTGGTTGTATACAGGTGGATGTGGTTGTATACAGGTGGATGTGGTTGTATACAGGTGGATGTGGTTGTATACAGGTGGATGTGGTTATATACAGGTGGATGTGGGTGTATACAGGTGGATGTCGTTATATACAGGTGGATGTGGTTGTATACAGGTGGATGTGGTTATACACAGGTGGATGTGGTTATACACAGGTGGATGTGGGTGTATACTGGTGGATGTGGTTGTATACAGGTGGATGTGGTTATATACAGGTGGATGTGGTTGTATACTGGTGGATGTGGGTATATACAGGTGGATGTGGGTGTATACTGGTGGATGTGGGTATATACAGGTGGATGTGGGTGTATACAGGTGGGTGTGGTTGTATACTGGTGGATGTGATTATATACAGGTGGATGTGGTTATATACTGGTGGATGTGGTTATATACTGGTGGATGTGGTTGTATACAGGTGGATGTGGGTGTATACAGGTGGATGTGGTTGTATACAGGTGGATGTGGGTGTATACAGGTGGATGTGGTTGTATACAGGTGGATGTGGTTATATACAGGTGGATGTGGTTGTATACAGGTGGATGTGGGTGTATACAGGTGGATGTGGTTATATACAGGTGGATGTGGTTGTATACAGGTGGATGTGGGTGTATACAGGTGGATGTCGTTATATACAGGTGGATGTGGTTGTATACAGGTGGATGTGGTTGTATACAGGTGGATGTGGGTGTATACAGGTGGATGTGGTTATATACAGGTGGATGTGGTTATATACAGGTGGATGTGGGTGTATACAGGTGGATGTCGTTATATACAGGTGGATGTGGTTGTATACAGGTGGATGTGGTTATACACAGGTGGATGTGGTTATACACAGGTGGATGTGGGTGTATACTGGTGGATGTGGTTGTATACAGGTGGATGTGGTTATATACAGGTGGATGTGGTTGTATACTGGTGGATGTGGGTATATACAGGTGGATGTGGGTGTATACTGGTGGATGTGGGTATATACAGGTGGATGTGGGTGTATACAGGTGGGTGTGGTTGTATACTGGTGGATGTGATTATATACAGGTGGATGTGGTTATATACTGGTGGATGTGGTTATATACTGGTGGATGTGGTTGTATACAGGTGGATGTGGTTATATACAGGTGGATGTGGTTGTATACAGGTGGATGTGGTTGTATACAGGTGGATGTGGTTGTATACAGGTGGATGTGGTTGTATACAGGTGGATGTGGTTGTATAATGGTGGATGAAGTGTATAATGGTGGATGTGGGTGTATACTGGTGGATGTGGTTATATACAGGTGGATGTGGTTGTATACAGGTGGATGTGGGTGTATACAGGTGGATGTGGTTGTATACAGGTGGATGTGGTTATATACAGGTGGATGTGGTTGTATACAGGTGGATGTGGGTGTATACAGGTGGATGTGGTTATATACAGGTGGATGTGGTTATATACAGGTGGATGTGGGTGTATACAGGTGGATGTCGTTATATACAGGTGGATGTGGTTGTATACAGGTGGATGTGGTTGTATACAGGTGGATGTGGGTGTATACAGGTGGATGTGGTTATATACAGGTGGATGTGGTTATATACAGGTGGATGTGGGTGTATACAGGTGGATGTCGTTATATACAGGTGGATGTGGTTGTATACAGGTGGATGTGGTTATACACAGGTGGATGTGGTTATACACAGGTGGATGTGGGTGTATACTGGTGGATGTGGTTGTATACAGGTGGATGTGGTTATATACAGGTGGATGTGGGTATATACAGGTGGATGTGGGTGTATACTGGTGGATGTGGGTATATACAGG
The DNA here is from genome assembly GCA_019802505.1 of Corydoras sp. C115. Classification (NCBI taxonomy): domain Eukaryota; kingdom Metazoa; phylum Chordata; class Actinopteri; order Siluriformes; family Callichthyidae; genus Corydoras; species Corydoras sp. C115. Next base: position 230,368 of record JAFMOC010000276.1, read on the forward strand.
TGGATGTGGGTGTATACAGGTGGGTGTGGTTGTATACTGGTGGATGTGATTATATACAGGTGGATGTGGTTATATACTGGTGGATGTGGTTATATACTGGTGGATGTGGTTGTATACAGGTGGATGTGGTTATATACAGGTGGATGTGGTTGTATACAGGTGGATGTGGTTGTATACAGGTGGATGTGGTTGTATACAGGTGGATGTGGTTGTATACAGGTGGATGTGGGTGTATACAGGTGGATGTGGTTATATACAGGTGGATGTGGTTATATACAGGTGGATGTGGGTGTATACAGGTGGATGTCGTTATATACAGGTGGATGTGGTTGTATACAGGTGGATGTGGTTGTATACAGGTGGATGTGGGTGTATACAGGTGGATGTGGTTATATACAGGTGGATGTGGTTATATACAGGTGGATGTGGGTGTATACAGGTGGATGTCGTTATATACAGGTGGATGTGGTTATACACAGGTGGATGTGGTTATACACAGGTGGATGTGGTTATACACAGGTGGATGTGGGTGTATACTGGTGGATGTGGTTGTATACAGGTGGATGTGGTTATATACAGGTGGATGTGGTTATATACAGGTGGATGTGGTTGTATACTGGTGGATGTGGGTATATACAGGTGGATGTGGGTGTATACTGGTGGATGTGGGTATATACAGGTGGATGTGGGTGTATACAGGTGGGTGTGGTTGTATACTGGTGGATGTGATTATATACAGGTGGATGTGGTTATATACTGGTGGATGTGGTTATATACTGGTGGATGTGGTTGTATACAGGTGGATGTGTTTATATACAGGTGGATGTGGTTATATACAGGTGGATGTGGTTATATACTGGTGGATGTGGTTATATACTGGTGGATGTGGTTGTATACAGGTGGATGTGTTTATATACAGGTGGATGTGGTTATATACAGGTGGATGTGGTTATATACAGGTGGATGTGGTTATATGCTGGTGGATGTGGTTATATACAGGTGGATGTGGTTGTATACAGGTGTATGTGGTTATATGCTGGTGGATGTGGTTATATACAGGTGGATGTGGTTATATGCTGGTGGATGTGGTTGTATACTGGTGGATGTGGTTATATACAGGTGGATGTGGTTATATACAGGTGGATGTGGTTATATGCTGGTGGATGTGGTTATATACTGGTGGATGTGGTTATATACTGGTGGATGTGGTTATATGCTGGTGGATGTGGTTATATACAGGTGGATGTGGTTATATACTGGTGGATGTGGTTATATGCTGGTGGATGTGGTTATATACAGGTGGATGTGGTTATATACAGGTGGATGTGGTTATATGCTGGTGGATGTGGTTATATACAGGTGGATGTGGTTATATACTGGTGGATGTGGTTATATACAGGTGGATGTGGTTATATACTGGTGGATGTGGTTATATACAGGTGGATGTGGTTATATACTGGTGGATGTGGTTATATACAGGTGGATGTGGTTATATACTGGTGGATGTGGTTATATACAGGTGGATGTGGTTGTATACAGGTGGATGTGGGTGGATGTAATACCTGGATGTCTTTGAGTCGTTGGTGGCGCGATTTGCTTCTGTTGATCTGATAACACAGGACCTGGCGCTTCATTGCCACACACAGACAGGTGAGGGCGCTGTGGGGCAGCGTACCCACCGTAACGGTCTGGCAGCCCTTAGTGTCGCTGATCTTGAAGCACTCGACGTCCCGTCCATCCAGAGCAGACAGGGGAACCAGGCGCGCCTGCCGGTTCCGCCCCGAGACCACCAGCAGCTGCTGATCAGCGCGCAGAACCTCCACATGGTGCAGCTTCTTAACGTCGGCCACCCGAATGATCTCTGTGCGGGAGAACCCGGGGGTTATTTCCACCTCCACCCTGACACAGAACCCAGGAACCCTCAGACAGAACCAGGAACCTACCGTCTCTGGTGAGACGGACCGCATACAGACCCTCCTCTGTACCCAGAACCACGCACTCGTGATCTGAAAGGAACCACAAACAACCACACACATCACAGCACGGCGGCGGGTGGAGCGGGGTGTGGCGAGGTGGAGCGAGGTGGAGTATGAAGAGGTGGAGGGAGGTTGAGGGAGGTGGAGCATGGTGGAG
>JAFMOC010000276.1:237500-247500 GCA_019802505.1 Corydoras sp. C115
CTCATCGCTGACTCCAGCATGTTGAGTTTCAGGTGGTGGATCATCACCGTGGTTCTGTGTGCAGGTCGAATCGTTTTCGCAGAGCTCGCATGTTCCACGTTCTTTATTTGTGTGAAGTGTGAAGCTCCCGCAGTTTTGATGATTTAAACGGAAGCTTGTTTTCTGCGCTGGCTGTGTTCCATTTCTACGATTTATCGACTTGTTTTGCAGATTCTGCCTCGTTCCGTTCAACACGCTATTATTTTTCCAGCATTGTTGAAGCGCTGCGGGTGACGTAAGCAGTTACGACGTCGCGAGTAACGCGGAAATCGTGCGACCCGAAGAATCCATAACCAAATTCGTTATCGACACTTTTCATCATCGATTTTTATCGATTTTATAGATTTTCATCGATTTTATCGATTCGTTGTTGCAGCCCTAACACACACACACACACACACACACACAGTCTTCATTCCACCTCGACTTGTGAGCGTGAACGTGATCTGCATTTTAAATAAAACATTAATTTTGCTATGGAAACTCACAGTTACCCACACAGCGCCCCCTATTGGCCAGACCCGACATGGCGCCGAGTACTTCTCCACTATAAAAGAGAGCAGGGTGTAGCTGGCGGGGCATGTCGGCACAGGGGCAAACCTAGAACGTCTGTTGATGATGTGAAAGTTCCATCCTCGGGCCCCGCCCCTGTTTGAGTATTAGTTGTTAATCAGGAAGAAAGGAGGCGGAGTCACGCAACATGGGCTTACCTCGATGGGCTCCACGTCGCTGGCCGCGGAGGGCGAGCGGGAGCGGGACAGGCGGTGCGATTTGGAATCCCCGTCTCGTGATGGCGTGCTGGATGGCGTGAAATCCCCCGAATCCACCTGAGAAACGGAGGCAGGGTTTGAGCAAGACATCATCAGAGGACTGGGTTTCCATTCATGATACAGCGGTGCTTAAAAGTTCAAGACCTCTTTGGAATTTGGATGCAGTTTTACTGCACATCGGTTCCTGTCTTACTCACAGGTCGCCGATGTTGCGCTCTGTTGTCCAAAGTGGGGGGGGGGGGTCGCGGACGTTTAAGCAACACTGCAGGTAGAAGTTTGTAAACCTGGCTGTTGGATCTACAAAGTCTCCTATTGCTTTGAAGTTTGGGTTCAGTGACATAGGTCGTAGTTCAGGGTACTTTTAGCTGTGGTCCCAGTGGTGCCCCTTGTGGAACACCAACGTTTACTGTGTCAGGACTTACGCAGGTTCTTAAAGGATTTCGTTAGTGCAGAACCTGTAATGCCACAATGTTTCCAGACATATGGACACATGGAGGAGCCCACACTCAGCCCACATTCATCACACACTCAGCCGACATTCAGCCCACAGGGTAACAATCACAGAAGCCCACAGAGACAGAAGGACAGATGGCGTGAACATGCAACAGCAAACAAAAAGATAGAGGTGGGTGTAGTGCTCATGAAGGTGGATGTAGAGATCATGGAGATGAGTGTAGAGATCATGGAGATAGTGTAATGATCATGAAGGTGGGTGTAGAGATTGTGGAGATGGGTTTAGTGATCATATAAATGGGTGTAGTGATCATGGTGAAGGGTGTAGAGATCATGGAGGTGGGTGATGAGTGTAGTGATCATGGAGATGGGTGTAGACATCATGGAAGTGGGTGTAGTGATTGTGGAGTTGGGTATAGAGATCGTGAAGGTAGGTGTAGTGATCATGAAGATGGGTGTGGACATCATGGAGATGGGTTTGGTGATCATGGAGATGGTGTAATGATCATGGAGATGGGTGTGGTGATCATGGAGATAAGTGTAGTGATCATGGAGATGGGTGTAGCAATCATGGAGGTGGGTGTGGTGATCGTGGAGATGGTTGTGGGGGATTGATCATGGAGGTGGGTGATGGGTGTAGTGATCATGGAGATGGGTGTAGTGATCGTGGAGATGGGTGTAGTGATCGTGGAGATGGGTGTAGTGATCATGGAGATGGGTGTAGTGATCGTGGAGATGGGTGTAGAGATCATGGAGATGGGTGTGGTGATCATGGAGATGGGTGATGGGTGTGGTGATCATGGTGATGGGTGTGGTGATCATAGTGATGGGTGTGGTGATCATGGTGATGGGTCTGGTGATCATGGGGGTGGGTGTGGTGATCATGGTGATGGGTGTGGTGATCATGGGGGTGGGTGATGGGTGTGGTGATCATGGGGGTGGGTGTGGTGATCATGGTGATGGGTGTGGTGATCATGGTGATGGGTGTGGTGATCATGGTGGTGGGTGTGGTGATCATGGGGGTGGGTGATGGGTGTGGTGATCATGGTGATGGGTGTGGTGGTCATGGTGGTGGGTGATGGGTGTGGTGATCATGGGGGTGGGTGTGGTGATCATGGTGATGGGTGTGGTGATCATGGTGATGGGTGTGGTGATCATGGTGATGGGTGTGGTGGTCATGGTGGTGGGTGATGGGTGTGGTGATCATGGTGATGGGTGTGGTGATCATAGTGATGGGTGTGGTGATCATGGTGATGGGTGTGGTGATCATGGGGGTGGGTGATGGGTGTGGTGATCATGGGGGTGGGTGATGGGTGTGGTGATCATGGTGATGGGTGTGGTGATCATGGGGGTGGGTGATGGGTGTGGTGATCATGGTGATGGGTGTGGTGATCATGGGGGTGGGTGATGGGTGTGGTGATCATGGGGGTGGGTGATGGGTGTGGTGATCATGGTGATGGGTGTGGTGATCATGGTGATGGGTGTGGTGATCATGGGGGTGGGTGATGGGTGTGGTGATCATGGGGGTGGCTGATGGGTGTAGTTCCCTTACGCGTCGACCTTTGCTTCTTGAAGCGTATGATGAGCGCTTTAAAAAAAAAAAAAGAGAAGACAAACATGTTATTACTCTCTGGGACTGTCCCGTCTTCTCATTAGCTCCCTCCTGACCCCTAGTGGAGACTACAGCATCAGCAGATAAGAGAAAACGATGATCTTCATTAGCTCCGCCCCCTCGTTTCGACACTCAAACGTCTATTTTACCGTACAAATGGGCTTTGTAGTTTTACAATCACATTCTGTAGTCCATCTGTTTCTCTACATACACTGACAGTTCCCTTTGGTATGTTCTCCGATGCTTAGGATGAGTCATAAATCAGAGAGACGACTTTAACGCAAATCAGAGTCATGAATTAGAGACATGACTCTGACACATGAATCAATTACCTGAATCAAAGCCATGATTCTAACACACAAATCATGACTCATGAAAATTCAAAGAATTTACTCTAAATTTGACTCAAACAAATGAATCAGATTCATGACTTAGAGACAAGAATCAGCAACACGAATCAGTCACGAATCAGAGACTCAGATACTTGCAAATCTGACATAAATTAAAGAGTCGATTCGTAAACATGATTCACAGACAATTTAGAAACTTGACCCAATGACGTGACACAGCAAAACGAATCAGAGTCAAAAATCAGAGACATGACTCAGACACATGAATCAATTACCTGAATCAAAGCCATGATTCTGACACACAAATCATGACTCATGAAATTCAAAGACTTTGCTCTAAATTTGACTCAACCAAATGAATCAGATCCATGACTTAGACACATGAATCAGCATCACAAATCAGTCACGAATCAGAGAGTTGACTCAGATACTTGCCATAAATCTGACATAAATCAGAGAGTCGATTCGCAGACGTGATTCCCAGACAATTTAGAGACGAGACACAGCAAAACGAATCGGAGTCAAAAATCAGAGACATGACTCGGACACGTGAATCAAAACCTGTTTCTCTACATACACTGAAAGTTCCCTTTGGTATGTTCTCCGATGCTTAGGACCCCACAGAGCAAAGATGAGTCTGTAGCAATACCCCTTTTTGCCCACTAGAGGGAAATCTAATAAGTCTTAATAACTATGTCTGTCTATGTCTAAAACCATGGATGTTTGAGGACATCCTGTGAGGGAAAACCTACCAAACTCCACACACCGTGGTAAGGAACACTACCGAAAGCATCAGACTGCAGTGAGAATTAAACACTGAACCGAACACCGAGGTGCGGAATGCGGCGATGGAGCAAAGCGGCTGCGGCGGACCTCGCAATGACATCACGCGCTGACATCACGCCGGCGGAGGCCTGACCTGGAAGTGATCCAGCGCCGAGGTGGGGGAGTTCAGGAAGGCCAGGAAGGAGTTCTGCGAGTCCTGGTGCTTCACGCCTGAGGAGAGAGACCCGCCGGGATGTGAGAACCTTTATTTTGGACCCAAACACGCAAGCCCAGCCAATCAGGAGACAGGAGCGTGGATTTGGACCCACCCCGTTTTTGGCGCAGCTCCTCGGACTCCTTCTTCAGTCGGTCGATCTCCGAGAGCAGCTCCCGGTTCTTCGACTCCGACTCCTGCAGTTTGCTGTAAGGACAGATCTGTGGGTCACCTGCCGATACCTGACGTGACCTCTAGGTGGCAGTGTGCAACGCTGGAAAGCCGTTTAAGAGTTCAGGACCTCTTTGGAATTTGGATGCAGTTTTGCTGTGCATCGTATCGGTTCCCGTCTTACAGGTCACCGATGTTGCACTCTGTTCTCCAAAGTGGGGGGTGGTGGGGGGGGGGGTCGCGGACGTTTAAGCGACACTGTAGGTAGGGGTTTGTAAACTTGGCTGTTGGATCTACAAAGCCTCTGATTCCTTTGAAGTTTGGGTTCGGTGACATAGGTCGTGGTTCAGAGTATTTTTAGCTGTGGTCCCAGTGGTGCCCCTTGTGGAACACCATCGTTTACTGTGTCAGGACTTATGCAGGAAACCTGCGAGTCGCGTTCCCATCACATATCACCATGGGATTCCATCAGAGGAGTCATTTTCATCTAAAGAATGGTTTAAGGAATCATTTACATGAGTGGTTTACACAATCATTAATAGAGACCATTTATTTCCGACAGACAAGACAGACAAGACTGTGTGTGTGTGTGTGTGTGTGTGTGTGTGTGTGTACCACTCAGTAGAGATGCTGATAAAACTCAGTAGAGATGTGTGTGTGTGTGTGTGTGTGTGTGTGTGTGTGTGTGTGTGTGTACCACTCAGTAGAGATGCTGGAGGTCTTCACTTGGTTCAGTTCATCCTGAACAACCTGCTTGGCTCGAATTTCCGCGTCCAGTGCGGACTGCAGCTCCAGACGAGCGGACATGTCCAGCTTCGCAAAACGCCTCATCTTCCACGGCATCTCCTAGAGATCATCACACACCATCACACACTTTAATAAACCATCACACACCTTCAGAAACCATCACACACCTTCAGAAACCATCACACACCATCACACACCTACAGAAACCATCACACACCTTCATAAACCATCACACACCTTCAGAAACCATCACACACCTTCAGAAACCATCACACACCTTCAGAAACCATCACACACCATCACACACCTTCAGAAACCATCACACACCTTCAGAAACCATCACACACCTTCAGAAACCATCACACACCATCACACACCTTCAGAAAACATCAAACACCTTCAGAAACCATCACACACCTTCAGAAACCATCACACACCTTCAGAAACCATCAAACACCTTCAGAAACCATCACACACCATCACACACCTACAGAAACCATCACACACCTTCATAAACCATCGCACACCTTCAGAAACCATCACACACCTTCAGAAACCATCACACACCTTCAGAAACCATCACACACCTTCAGAAACCATCACACACCTTCATAAATCATCACACACCATCACACGCCTTCAGAAACCATCACACACCTTTCATGTCAAGCTTCGCAAAGCGCCTCATCTTCCACAGCATCTCCTAGAGATCATCACACACTCAAGATCACACACCATCACACACCTTCATAAACCATCACACACCTTCATAAACAATCACACACCTTTATAAACCCTCACACACCTTCATAAACCATCACAAAGCTTCATAAACCATCACACACCTTCATAAACCATCACACACCTTTATAAAAAAGGGCGTGGTAGCTCAGTGGTTAGGGTGTTGGGCTATCAATCTGAAGGTTGGGGGTTCAAATCCCAGGTCCACCAAAGTTACCAGTGTGGGTCCTTGAGCAAGGCCCTTAACCCTCATTGCTCCAGGGATGTTGTGATTAACCCTGTGCACGCCTTGTAAGTCGCTTTGGATAAAAGCATCTGCTAAATGACCAAATGTTAATGTCAAATGTTAATAAACCATCACACACCTTCATAAACCATCACACACATTTACAAACCATCACACATCTTCATAAACCATCACACACCTTCATAAACCATCACACACCTTTATAACCCATCACACACCTTCATAAACCATCATACACCTTTATAAACCATCACACACCATCACACACTTTCATAAACCATCACACACCTACAGAAACCATCACACACCTTCATAAACCATCACACACCTTCATAAACCATCACACACCTTCATAAACCATCATACACCTTTAAAAACCATCACACACCTTCATAAACCATCACACACCATCACACACCTTCATAAACCATCACACACCTATATAAACCATCACACACCTTCATAAACCATCACACACCTTCATAAACCATCACACACCTTCAAAAACCATCACACACCTTCAAAAACCATCATACACCTTCATAAACCATCATACACCTTCATAAACCATCACACACCTTCATAAACAATCACACACCTTCATAAACCATCACACACCATAACACACCTTCATAAACCATCACACACCTTCATAAACAATCACACACCTTCAGAAACCATCAAACGCCTTCAGGAACCATCACACACCTTCAGAAACCATCACACACCTTCAGAAACCATCAAACACCTTCATAAACCATCACACACCTTCATAAACAATCACACACCTTCATAAACCATCACACACCATCACACACCTTCAGAAACCATCACACACCTTCAGGAACCATCACACACCTTCAGAAACCATCACACACCTTCATAAACCATCAAACACCTTCATAAATCATCACACACCTTCATAAACCATCACACACCTGCAGAAACCATCACACACCTTCAGAAACCATCACACACCTTCAGGAACCATCACACACCTTCAGGAACCATCACACACCTTCAGAAACCATCACACACCTTCAGGAACCATCACACACCTTCAGAAACCATCACACACCTTCATAAACCATCAAACACCTTCATAAACCATCACACACCATCACACACCTACAGAAACCATCACACACCTTCAGAAACCATCACACACCTTCAGGAACCATCACACACCTTCAGGAACCATCACACACCTTCAGAAACAATCACACACCTTCAGGAACCATCACACGCCTTCAGAAACCATCACACACCTTCAGAAACCATCACACACCTTCAGGAACCATCACACACCTTCAGGAACCATCACACACCTTCAGAAACCATCACACACCTTCACACACCTACAGAAACCATCACACACCTTCGTAAACCATCAAACACCTTCATAAACCATCACACACCTTCATAAACCATCACACACCATCACACACCTACAGAAACCATCACACACCTTCAGAAACCATCACACACCTTCAGGAACCATCAAAAACCTTCATAAACCATCACACACCTTCATAAACCATCACACACCTTCACACACCTACAGAAACCATCACACACCTTCGTAAACCATCAAACACCTTCATAAACCATCACACACCTTCATAAACCATCACACACCATCACACACCTACAGAAACCATCACACACCTTCAGAAACCATCACACACCTTCAGAAACCATCACACACAATTTCAGGAGCCATCACACACCTTCAGGAGCCATCACACACCTTCAGAAACCATCACACACCATCACACACCTACAGAAACCATCACACACCTTCAGAAACCATCACACACCTTCAGGAACCATCACACACCTTCAGGAACCATCACACACCTTCAGAAACCATCACACACCTTCAGAAACCATCACACACCTTCAGGAACCATCACACGCCTTCAGAAACCATCACACACCTTCAGAAACCATCACACACCTTCAGGAACCATCACACACCTTCAGAAACCATCACACACCTTCAGGAACCATCACACGCCTTCAGAAACCATCACACACCTTCGTAAACCATCAAACACCTTCATAAACCATCACACACCTTCATAAACCATCACACACCATCACACACCTACAGAAACCATCACATACCTTCAGAAACCATCACACACCTTCAGAAACCATCACACACCTTCAGGAGCCATCACACACCTTCAGGAGCCATCACACACCTTCAGAAACCATCACACACCATCACACACCTACAGAAACCATCACACACCTTCAGAAACCATCACACACCTTCAGAAACCATCACACACCTTCAGGAACCATCACACACCTTCAGGAACCATCACACACCTTCAGGAACCATCACACACCTTCAGAAACCATCACACACCTTCAGAATCATCATATAGAACTCACTGTGCCTTTTGCTCCTAAACTTGCGCTCCTCAAACCCTCCAGCTCCTCGGTCATCTTGGTTGCCAGTGCTTGTAAATACCCTCGAGCATCTTTCTCATCATTCACCCTAAACACCCACACACACACACACACACACACACACACACGTTACATATAACATATCTGCATGTGTGTGTGTGTATGTGTGCACATGTGCTAATGTATGTGCGTATGTACATGTACTTTTGTGTGTGTGTGTGTGTGTGTGTGTGTGTGTGTGTGTGTATAAATGTATGTGTGCATATACAGGTGCTGGTCAACGAATTAGAATAATTTGAAATAGTGCAATCATGAAATTCTTTGAATGCATTTTTTGTGCAGAAAGCAAATCAGGTGTTCACCGCACCTGTCCTACTCGTTAATACGACTAATCACAGAACTCGTTACCTGTAAAAAAAATTTGCTCAGCTGAGCTTTCCAAAAGGCCCATTTAGGCCATTTAACTGTGACACTGTTGTTTTATTGAATTAGAATAATGGAGAAACCGTTTCATTGAATTAGAATAATTTTTATTATAATTACAATCATCACTTTCTCAGTATTTTGTGGCTGCCCCCTTGGCTTGTATGACTGCCTGAAGTCATCGATTTGACCAGCTTGTCGCAAGTTTCCGCACTCACAGCTTCCCAGGCAGTGGCGATGTTCTGCTTCAGTTGGTCCAGCGTAGTAGGCTTTCTGTCGCGAATTTTCCGCTTGACGATGGCCTAAAAGTTTTCAATGACATTGAGGTCAGGCAAGTTGGCCGGCCATGCCAAAACTTCAAGCTGTTTTTTAGTGAACCAATCTTTGGTCGACTTTGCCGCATGAGCTGGTGCAAGATCCTGTTGAAATATAAAGTCTTCTTCGCCGAACTGTTCCTCAACAGTCGGAATCAGGAACGTTTCCAGAACATCTTGATATACGGCAGCATTGACAGTCTTCTTGAGGAAGTAGAGTTTCCCTACACCTCGAGCGGACATGCATCCCCAGACCATAACGCTCTGGGGAAACTTGACGGATCTTTTCACGCACTCGTGGTTGTAGGTTTCGCCACCACGATGCCAGACACGAGGACCTTGGTCACCGAAGGAGATGCAGAAGCGTGATTCGTCACTGAAGACCACTTTCTGCCAGTCTTCAGCAGTCCACTCGCCGTGTTCTTTGGCCCACTTCAGCCGTTTCTTCATTTGTTTCTTGTACAGCATCGGTTTTACTGCTGGAACGCGAGATTTGAAGCCGAGTTCGCGCAGACGACGGTAAGTGGTTGATCTGGAGACGTCAGCGCCGGTCTGCTTGTTCCACAAGTCGGTGAGCTCGGAAGTGGACTTGAACCGGTTGCTGACTGCGATCTTTCTCAGCTGCTTGTTGTCGCGAGCAGAAGTTTTTCGGACGCCGGACAAGTTGGTGCGCTTGCTGCAGTTTTTCTTGAGAGCTTTGCAGACGGAAGACTGGCTGATGCCGAGCTGC